>CM049596.1:7578921-7633921 GCA_026979955.1 Megalurothrips usitatus
CTCCGTTTTTTTTTTCTATTTTGCCTCCCCTGTCGTTGCTTCTCTTTTTGGATTTTTCGCCCGGCTTGTGCGGCCAAACGAAATTAAGAAAAGTGTCTGAGGCGATGAAAGTTTTCAATTACCGAGCAGCGCGGTGCTGGTGGTGCTCGCTGGCCGGCTGACGGGCGTGGCGGGGCGTTGGCGGGGCGTCGGCGGGGCGTTGGCGGGGCTCAGGTCGCTGCGTCGGGGGTGTCTTATAGAGCTCATATCGCGAGGGCCTGAGGGGCGCCGCTGCGAACTGCGTCACGGCGGCGGCGGCGCCAGGAGATAAAGGACTCGGCGTTCGCCCACGATTTAGCGGGCGGCGGCGAGCGCACACAGCGGCGCACACAGCGGCACACAGCGGCACACAGCGGCACACAGCGGCACACAGCGGCACACAGCAGCACACAGACAGGGGCGGCTGCTGCCGTAGAGCCGCCGCCCGCGCGGGATTCCGAATTGGATCTCGGCAGCGTTACACCGTTACAACGCTATCGGTGTAAATGGCACGGACGGCTCGCGCCCGCTCGCGCCCGCCGCTCCCCTGCCGCCGTGCCCCGCCCACGCCCGTACAGCCAGAGCCCGGCCCGGCATCAGGCGTATCGCTTTCCGTGCCAACTCACGGCACACCGGGTCCGGAGGGAGGGGAGGGGAGGGGGAGGGGGGGGGGGGGGGGGGCTGGGAGGACTCGCAGCATCGGACGGCCGGTACAGATACTCGCTCCGCACGCTCCGAGAATCGTGCCGTCATGTCAAATAAATTCTTGTGAATAATTTTTTTTCATTTTTTTTCTTGGCGATTTTGCTGATTTTGCCCTCAAAAATTATGATAAGAAAAAGCCAAAGAAGAGCTCTCTGCATTTGCCTCATACGAACAGAACTGTTGGGCGTGTTGCGCCGCGTACGCTGCCGCTGCCGCCGCCGCTGCCGCCGCTCCGTCCATGATCGCGGTGGCCGGACGGCAGGCCGCCGCCGCCCCCGCCGTGGGAAGCGTCGTAAATGATATTTATGTGCAGACTGAGTTATGGCAGTATCTCTGCGGACCGTCCAGGGCTGCTGGCCGCGTTGCGCTGCTCGCGGACGATTCGCCGCGGTGCTCCTCCCCTCCCGCCCCTCCCCTCTCCTCTCCTCACATCCGCCTCTCCGACGCGCCGCGGGTATGTAAAATGCACTTACGGCGCCGCGAGCACCGTGGCCCAACGACACACTCCCGCGGACACTGCCGGCGCGAAGGGTACATTTAACTACGCCAAGGCGGCGGCGGCGGCGGCAGCGGCAGCAAGTGCATTTCCGGCGAGACGAGCACAACCGTAACTGAAGTGTGCTCGCCGCGTGACGAAAACCCATCGCCATGATTATGTTGGGGAGGGACGCGGGGAGGAGCCGGCCGCGGGACCAGCGGGAGACGCGCGGGGAGCCGGCGGCGAAGTCGCTGATAAAATATTCCTCGCGGCAGCACGTGAGCGTGCGAAAGGTCGGCACGGGAGAGAAATCGGGAGATTTCGGGAGTCGTGCTCGGTGAAATGTGTTAGAGAGAGGATTACGGAGGGCCGGAGGGGGGAGGGGGTGTCCGGGCGGCTGCTGAGCGGGAGGGAGGGGGGGAGGGGGCAAAAGGTGATTGGACTCGCCACAACCCCATCATCGGCACGATCTGGCACCTGCGGGCCCCGCGCGTGCCGCCGTGCCGCGCCCCCGCAAAGATGTCATGTTTGCCCCCCGCGGCGGAGGGTCTGCGGCGGGGGCGTGCTGACGTTAAAAGACTTTCTTCCCGATAGGCGGAGAAAACTCGACGCAGAGAGAGAGAGAGGGAGAGAGAGAGAGAGAGAGAGAGAGAGAGAGAGAGAGAGAGAGAGAGAGAGAGAGAGAGAGAGAGAGAGGAGGGAGAAAGCGGGGGCGGAGGGAGACTGACTGAGGCGGTGAGCGCGCTGGTCCACAAAATTCATAATCATCCCCCGACCCGTTAGCCACAATTTTCTTTTCGCGTCTCTCTATTTTGTTGCGTCTTTCGGCAACACAAATAGAATTGAGGTCACTCTTGTCGTGCTTGCCGAGCCTCTTGCACCGCGTGGCGCGGGCGCACGGCAGTGCAGTCCGTCAGGGGCGGGCCGGGCGGCCGAGCGCAGTGCCGGCGCTGCCGCAGCGGGGAGGTAATCCCCCCGAGAGCTTTCCCGCGTCTGCGCCGCTGGCTGCCCGCGCTGCGCCCTCCCTCATCGCCCGAATTGGTTCCCCGGCAGACGACGACGTGCAGACGACAAGGCCGTGCGTGCGGACGGCCGCGGCGGACGCGACGCTGGGCCCCATTACCTGCGTGCCGGAGCCTCCGGGCCTCCGGGCCTCCGGGCCTCTGAGCCTCCGGGCCTCCGGGCCTCCGATCCTCCGGGCCTCCGGGCCTCCGGGCCTCCGGGCCTCCGAGCCTCCGGGCCTCCGGGCCTCCGGGCCTCCGGGCCTCCGGGCCTCCGGGCCTCCGGGCCTCCGGGCCTCCGATCCTCCGGGCCTCCGGGCCTCCGGGCCTCCGGGCCTCCGATCCTCCGGGCCTCCGGGCCTCCGAGCCTCTAGGTCTCCGGGGCGCCATTTCCAGCCCAAACGACGTGGCACCGGCGGCTGGCGGACGACGCTGTCATCAAGCCCCCCGTCCCCCGTCGGCCGAGGGGAGGGGGGGGGGGGGGGGGGGGGGGTCAGCGCCGCCCCCGAGGCTAACCAAGAGACCATCAAGCCCATACTAAAAAGCGGAGGGACAGTGCTGTTTCCAGATGTGCCGCGCGCGCCAGGCGCAGTAACCCACCCTGCCGCCGGCGGGGAGACCCGCGGGGAATCCTTCCGCAAGGACTACGAACAACAGGCGCAGCCCGGCGCGGGGACGCCCCGCTCTACCTTTGAAAACATCTGATCACGGGGGAGCACACACAGACACACACAGACACACACATGCACACACACACGCAGACGCCGCACACAGTTCCTGTTACCTCACGGTGGGAGGCGCCACTGCCGCTGCCTCGGCCGGCACACGTACCTGCGAACAAAAAGCGAAACAAAACAATGAGACCTCCGCGTCCCAGCGCCCATCAACATAAACTTTTCCGCGTTGCCCTCGCAGCGAGCGAGGCGCGCCCAACAGAGACGGCTGGGGAAACAAGGCAGGCACCTCTCATACGATATTGAGGTAGCGCAAAGGGTAAAAACATTTTTGTGCGCGACTTCATAAAATAAAGAAGCTTTTGCACCAATGATGCGGGAGTGCGCGCCAAACGCCATCGTCCGGGCGAGGAACAAGCAGGAAGGAGCCGGCCGCGAAAGTGCTGAATAGGTTTCAGAGTCGCGCCTCTCCCCCTCTCTCTTTCTCATTTTCTCCCCTCTCCCTCCCTCTCTCCGTCTGCTGTCTTTTTCGACTGAAACAAATGTCCGCATGTTTGCGCGCTCCTCTGCCCCCCCCCCTCCTCCCCCACCCCATAGCAGTGATGGGATTCGGCGGGATCGAGCCCGGCCCACGCGCGTCACACCACAAAGTCGTCCCCTCTCCCTCCCCTCCCCTCTAACCACCTTTGGCGCCGCCACATCAAACGATCCTTCAGGATTCGCCTGCACCTTCTGGATCTCATAAATCTCGGGGCTCACGCACCTTGAGCCCCGTCTTACCCGACTCGCTCCGCGTTCTTCGAAGACAAACGAAAGAAGAGGAGAAATCTCCGGCGCTACAAGCAATGAGTGCCGAAGGTCCTCCGAACGGACCGCCGAAATATGAATTTTCAGAGGCAATCACCACACATGTTCTGATGATTAAAAATTACGAATATGGAGCTTTCCGCGTCAATTGTACGCTCTGCACAGTCCGTGACAATAGGGTATTCCGCCAAGGATATTCCGCTAATAATTGGGTATTCCACCAGTGGGTACTCCGCCAGTAGGGTATTCCGACAGCAGAGTATTCTGCTAGTGGTGTTCCGCTCACGTGATATCTCTGGGAGGGGACAGAGGGGGGCAGGGGGTTGAAATGCCCCGCTCAGCCGTTCGGCGCGCTCCTTTTCGTCCTTTTTGTCCTGTCCGCTCGCTGCGGAGCGCAATTCCGCAAACGAGACTCGCAAACTCGAGCGGGATAAGGGATCAATGGCACACGGCAGCACCACAGTTGTCGCAGACAGGGGGAAGGGTAGGAGAGGTAGGATGGGGGGGGGGGGGGTAGGAGGGGGAGGTGGGGGGGGAGGGGGAGGAGGGGGAGGGGGGGGGGGGGTTAATCCTCGTGCGACGGCAAGGCTGATGAATGAGTGTCGAGCAGGGAGGGGGGCGGCGGGCAGACGGGGCCGACACGGATGCGGTGTGTTCACGGGTGGCGGTGGTGGTGGTGCTGATCAACGGGAAGGAATATGGATTCAGGAAAAAGCGATAGGGGCACGAGTAGAAAGTGTGCGCAGACGGGAAGAGAAAGTGGGTGCGAGGGAGAGAGAGAGCACACAAGGTGACGTCACTAGGCGCGGAATCACCCAACCCTATCACCCTATTTCGCTTCCCCGGAGAGAGAGAGAGAGAGAGAGAGAGAGAGAGAGAGAGAGAGAGAGAGAGAGAGAGAGAGAGAGAGAGAGAGAGAGGGAGGGAGGAAGGGGGATGGAGACAGAAAGGGAAAGAAGGGGGCGTGTGGGGCCGGAAAAGGGTTCTCCCCACTAAAGATTCCGCTGACCAAGGGAACCGCCGCCGAAGCTGATGACACAGACGGCACTCCTGCGGCAGCGGCGGCGGCGGCTGGGGTCGGGCGGGCGCCGCTCTGTGGACATGTTTATCGTCACTCATTCCCAGAGACGAATATGTCGCCACCTAAAATATGTAGCCGACGGGGAAGAGAGCGTGTGACAGTCGTCAGGTGACGGATGGACGTCGTGAAGTGACGACGCGTGTTCAGGTGATCGATGGTTCGTCTCGGAATCCCTCGTCATACGCCGCGCGCGGCGGTGCGAGAGAGACGGAAGAGAGGCTGGGAGAGGGATGCCCGGGCGGGGGGGGGGGGGGGGGGTGACACTGCGGCGCACTGCGGGCATCTCCCTCGCACCGCCGCAGTCAAATGCAGCCTTCCGTCTCTCTCAGTGTCTCGCGGCGGAACCGCATTCTTTTGGTGGACCGCAACGCGTTGAACAAGGTCACCGTGCGGGTGTGAGCGGCCGTATAACCCGCATGAATCAGACGAAACCAAACCGCGGCGGCGGCTCGGCGCGAAAAAGGTCGGATCACAATGGCCGTGCTGATGAGGGTGCATGTGGCGTGTACGTGGGGGGCGGCCAGGGGCGGCGGTGCCGGCGGCAGGCCACGGCTGTTCCGGTCCGACCCAGCCGGCCCCGGGCCGCCCCTGCAGCCAGCCGGGGGTCTAGGTAACCGCAAACGCACACAACCCCCACCCCACCCCATCCCCGGTCCCCGGGCGCTGGGGGTAGGATGGGGGGAGGGGGTTATCCACTTCCCGGAACACGAGGCTCCCCTCTTCTCCGTCGGGAGGGACAGAGGGGGAAGGCGTCGCAGCGCAGACGGCGCAGTGCGTGCTCGAGTATAAATATCATTAAACGGCGGGGGCACGGCTAGATTCAATCCGAAAATGGATGTAGGCCCTTCCGCCCCTGCTCTCTCTCTCATCTCTTTCTATTTCTCTCTCTCTCGCTCCCACTCACGCGATGTGCAAACACGAGTTGGCAACGCGACGCTGCCGCTGTGACGTCGGGCATCTCTCTCGCCCTTATCCCCCGCCCCTTTCCCTCCTTCTCTCTCTCTCTCTCTCTCCCTCCCTCTCTCTCCCTCCCTCCTTCCCTATCCTCGTGGAACTTGGGTATGTTTGTGCTGGGGAATCTAAGCCAAACCTCCCTCCCCTCTCCCCTTTCTCCCCCGCTGATGCTTGATTCTGCAGCAGTGTTGGCCTGAAAATGAAAATGGCTTAGCTGTGCTCGGCGTCCCGCCTATAGCTCCCCCCCCCCCTGTTTAGTCTGCACCCACCGCAGCACACAGTGCTCTCACAGAGCTCCAGACTCTACGTCTCCGCCTCCCGGCGCCCGGGACTCTGTGCTGCGCCGAGCCCGCCATGCCTCGCCACAGTTTATACCGGACTTTATACACCACCGGACTCACTGAAACTAATTTTCCATCCCAGCACCAGTGAAAACAAATAAAAGTGACGCTCACACAAACACGCAGCCACAGGTTGCTGTTTAAGACGCCGGAGACCTCATCTGATTCCCACTCTACGACACAAGTTTCTTTTGGCACGCCTGTGAAGCCCTCTGGCTGCATTATACACGCCTTCGTTTTTAGACTCATTAACTTTTACCTCGACACACGACAATGAATTGATTTCAAACTCTCCTTCATCAGTTAACAATAAGGCGACTTACTGCTCGGTATAGTTCCTTATCTTTTGGGATTGCTAACTACGGGCGTACAGGGCGAAGTCCTTGGCTTCTTATAAAGTAACAGATATGTGTGTGTGCGTGTGTGCGTGCGTGTGTTGGGAAGGGGAGCAGGGGGACCCAACCAATAATTCCTAATGGAGCCCGTAGCCTCGGACCGTCTGCGTGGCTGGCTGCCCCTCGCCGGCTTCCCCCGGGCTTCCCCCTTTTCATATGGCGCGCTGGCATAGTGCTGCGTGGCCCGCCTCTCGATATAGCGACAAATAATAAAATACGGTTAGATTGATTTTACTCGTTTTCATTTTTATAATATTGTTTTTTTTCTCCGCAGGATCTTGTACTACTTGTGCCTCCGTGGGCTCCAGCGCTCGGGCACGATTGTGTGGGTGCCCCGCCCCGCATGCGCGCACTTGTGCCTGCCACAGAGGGCCCAGCCCAAGGTTGCGCGCCCGCCGCACCGCCGCGCCGCTGCGTTTACGTCTCACACGCGCGGAAAGAATAGCAAACTTCGGGTGCGCAAGTCCCGTTCGCCGCCCGCCGGAGCACGGCAACTTGGGCGAACGGGATGAAATATGCAGCGCGCGCGCGCGGCCATCGCCGCAAGCCGGATGGAGTACGCGGCGCGGGGGAGGCGCGGGGCACGGCGGGGCACGGTGAGGCACGGCGGGGGGCACGGCGGGGCACGGCGTGGGGCACGGCGGGGCACGGCGGGGGGCACGGCAGGGGGCACGGCGGGGGACACGGCGGGGGACACGGCGGGGCAGGGCGGGGCACGGCGGGGGGCACGGCGGGGGGCACGGCGGGGGGCGGGGGGCACGGCGGGGCACGGCGGGGCACGGCGGGGGACACGGCGGGGCCGCTACGCCCTCCGCCCCACAGGGAGGCGCGCGAAGGGGTGGAGGAGGCGAGAATTGGAATCGCTTCTCGGAAGCGCTACTTGTTGTGCCGCTCACGCGCACGTTATCACCTCGTATTGACACGCACGCGACGCGCACATGTCAGGTGTGATGAAGGGGGCGGGGGGGGCGGAGGGGGGGGGGGCGGAGGGGGGGGCGGAGGGGGGGGGGGGGGGGGGGGGGGGGGGGGGGGGGGGGGGGGGGGGGGGGCGGAGGGGGGGGCGGAGGGGAGGGGCGACGCTCTCCCCCCCCCCCCCCCCCCGCCCCCTCGCGGCCCGCACCGCACCCATAGCGGAGGCGGACATCGCACGTGCGGGACATCATATACAAGCCCCGTCAGCGAGGGGGTGTGTCCTGGACAAAAGCCCTGGACAAAGGTCCTGGACAAGGATATGGAGGCAAGGTCCTGTCCAGACACAAGTTCCCGTAGGAAAGGGTCGTGAACACAAGCCCCTGGACACATGGCCCCTGAAGAAAAAGGTTCTGGAGACAATTAGGGACTGGATGCAGGGATGCGTCCTGGAAACAAGGTTCTGGATAAGGCTCTGGACATGTTTCTGGGACGAGATCCTGGAGGCCGTGGAGCAGCAGACGCAGCGGTCCGCGTGCACTAACCGCCGCACGCGGGGCTCAATCTCGAGCCTGGCGGGGGCCTCAAGTTGTAAAGTAAGCAGGGCCGACCCTGTGGCAGCACGCAGGCACGGCGCGCCACGGCACGACACGACACGCCACGGCACGCGGCTGCCCGCCTCTGTCACTCCGGCAAAACTTCTCCGCTGCGGCTGCTGCGCGAAAGTCACGTCGATGGGATGATGATGATGAAGAGTTTGCGCGCGGGAGAGTGCGTGTGCGTGCCTCGGCCAGCCCTGTGGTGGTGGCCGCGGCCAGGCCCGGCCACGCCCGGCCAAGCCGCACGGAGGCCCTGTGGAGGCCTTGAACCATGTCCCGCAGCTTCCCGAACCGCCACACTCACACACACACACACACGCACACACACACACACAGAGACGGTCGCGCGCGCGCCACGCCCACCTCATTCCACGAATCTGGGCAGGTTTGGTCAGAATCGGCGCGCTGTTTCCGCCGTGCGCGAGCGCTCACCACAAGGTTATCGGAGTGAGGGAGAGAGAAAACGATAGAATGCCAGAGAGCGAGAGAGAGAGAGAGAGAGAGAGAGAGAGAGAGAGAGACAGAAAGAGAGAGAGAGACACAGAGAGAGAGAGGAACGTGGTCGCGATGGCCGCGGGCGTACTGTGATAAGGTTAGGGGCACCGGGACACACCAGACAACACACCGAGACACGCCGGCAAAAAGCAAAATTGATGGAGAGGGAGAGGGGGGTGGGAGTGGGAGTGGGAGTGGGAGCTCCTCGCCGATGAAAGTTGACTCGGGGAAAGGCGGAGGAGATAGACATCAAAGTGACTGGCTTCTGTCAGGCGGGTCGGGACACGGCCCCGCGGCCCCGCAGCCCCGCGGCACGGCCCTGTAATCACCCTCATTCGACTTTCCTTCCCAGCCGCGCGGCGGCGGCGTTGCGGGCCGTGACAGGCCACGCGCGCGGGGCTCATGGCCCACAAAAATGGAAGCAGCCATTCTGCGTTGCCTACAATAATAATAATTCTTTTTCAGGAAGCGAGCTGCGGCGGGGGCGGGTGGGGGCGGAGGGTGGGGGGGGGTGGGGGGGGGGGGGTAGTGTGTTCGATCCGCGGGCGTCATCGTCGCGGCGGCGGCCGCCGCGGTGTGTGTGCGTGCGCGCGTGTGTGTGTGTGTGTGTGTGTGTGTGTCGGGGTAGCGCTAGCCACTGCCGGCCCCCGGGCCCCCCCCGCGCCGGGCGCGCCGCTCCCGCACGGCACGAATGGAATCTCATTTCGCAGACTAATTGGCTATTCGATGGCCCCTGCTCCCGCTCCTGCCCCCCCCCCCCCCCCCCCCGCAGGCGGATCCCATCCCTCCCTCAGTGTCACATTGTCAAAGGCCGCAGTGTTGATGGTGTGGTGCCGGCGCTGCCGCCGCCGCGGGCCATGAGGCGCCATGAGGCGCCATGAGGCGCCACGAGGCACGAGCTCCATCACCTGGCGGCGGCGTGTCGTATCTCCTGTCCTCGTCACACCTTACGGGGCGTGCGCGCGGTGGACAGAGACGGGCGATGTCATGTAACACGTGTGCACGATACCCCCGCAGCACGCACGCTCGCGCGCACGCACGGCTCACGGGTAGGCACGGGCGCGCGGCGCCCGAATTAAATTTTAATGTTTAATGCGCTGCTGCAGCGGCGGTGGAATTCTCCGCATATCGCGACCGTTGTCGATCATTGTGGTTATGGGGAGATGGGGAGGGGGGAGGCGAGGGAGTCGGCGGAGGTGTGCCCTCGTTGCTCACACGTGTTTGGTCTGGAGGCTCTGCCTGTCTCTGTCGCACACTGCATTCTAGCCGGCCCGTAAAGAGCTGCCCTCCCCCCCTCCCACCTCATTTGGAGCAGGCACCATGCCGGACTCCAGCGGCCGCTACACAGAGGCGGGCTGCACAGTTAGTGCGGGCAGGCCAGCAAAGCATTCTCCCGGACCCTTTTATTATCTTTCCGGGGAGCCGTAGCGTTCAATTTACGCGTTAACGCGGGGGAGGGGGGGGGGGGCTGGCTAGAGAGGGGAGGGGGCGGGGGCACGTGCCGCCAATTCCTTTTGATTATTTTCTTGGTGTTGAGAAAAGAAAAGAAGACGCACATTAATCTGGGTCGCAGGGCGCGGCGGCGCGGAACGGAGGAAAAAGGATTAAGGCCTTATTGTTGCAGGCAAGTCGGAGCGGGGGAAGACACGGAGGGAGGGAGGGCGGGAGTGTGAGAGAGAGAGAGAAAGAGAGAGGGAGAGAGAGAGGAGATGAGCGGGGAGAGCGCGAGGCTGTGCAGAGCAGGGCACAGCGATAGAGGAAGGCGCCAGCCTGCGCACGGAGACGAGAGGGGAGGGAGGAGAGATATGACGACGATTTCCGCAAGAAATACGCGCGGAGGGGGGTTGAATGATTCGGCGTCGTCGTCAGAACTGCTTTGGCCGCCTTTCGCGGACTCCCCTCGTCCCAATCAGCGCCTCCCAGGGCTCCGGCCGCCTCTGCGGCGGTCGGCGGTCGGCGCAACTCTGTCGAGGGCTGTCCGAGAGGGGCGTATTACGGGACCAGGAGGAGGAGGGTGGGGGTGGCGGCCAACATTGTCGTGGTTGGCGAGGACGGTGCACCGTATCCCTCGGCGCACTCTCTTGCAGTGCGGCCACCACCGCCGCCACGACGGGGCTGAGGCGGGGCGGACGGAAAGCCGAGAACAAATCCTCTGCGGCCCGGAGTCTCTGGTCCGGAGTCTGCGGCGGGCTCGGTGTGCGCGGGCCGGGTCACATCGTGACTCAAGTCCTGGTGACCCCCCCCCCTCCCTCCCCCAGGGGGCTGCGCCGCGCCACCGCCACGCCACCGCCACGCCACCGCCACGCCACCGCCACGCCACCGCCACGCCGGGCCGGATCCGCTGCGGATTAACTCAATTTCTTTCTTTTCTATACTTGACCGGCAGCGCTGGGCGGCACGGCAGCTCGCCCGGCAGGGGCAGGGTGACCTCACGGAATGGCGGCGGCCCCTCGCCAGCTGCCGAGGGCTGCCGAGGGCGGCCGAGGGCGGCCGAGGGCCCGGGCCACCTGAGAGCACCTCGGGGCCTCGACGCGCCGTGCCCGCTGTGCCCGGCTATGCCCTACACTACGCGGCGGCCCGTCGGGCCAACGTCTGTCGGAGCTCGTCCGGCCAAAAGTGCAACGCCCAGCCCTGCCCTATGCGGCACCGAAAACAGTCTGCTCGGAAATATCCGTAACCGTCTTTTCATTTATTTATGTCTGCAAAAATTTCCAAATTTGTCTTACGAAAAAAAATGTTGGAATTTCAGTTCTATAAATTTTTTCGAAAAGTTTGGTAAGCAGTGTAGGAGGCCGGGGCTGCCTATGGGGAGGCGGCCCCCGTGGCACCGGCTCGTTGACACCGTTCCACCGCCGCTGCACAGAGCGGATAGTAAGCCAAGGCCCCGCGGGGGGACCCCGCAGTGTGCATCGGGCTGAGCGTGTCCGACCGCGGGGCGCGAGAGCTCGGGGCCGCAGCGGAGCCCAGCCAGAACTGTGCAGCGCGGCACCGCGCCGGGACCGCTGCTGTGGGCCAAGAATAGCCGCGCCCCGCCGCGCCCCGCCGGCCCCATTCGCGTGTCGGAGGTCAATAATGCACGAGGTTATTGCAGAACCGCTAGGATCTGTTGCTTCGCGCGCGCGCCCCGCGCCGCGCCCCGCCCGCGCCCCGCGCCGCCTCCTGCCGCCCTGCCTCACCCCGCCCCGCCACGCCCTGCTCAGGGCAATCACCTGCTGACGCCGCGCGCACTCTCAGAAATAACTCCTCGAGCCGAGCATAAAAATGTCCCTGGTCCGAATTGCATTCCCCTGTGCTTAATCCGCCCGTGGACATTACGGGCCCGGCACTCACCGGCTGACCGCACTGGTGACCACGCGTGTGACCCGCGGCGTGACCCGCGGTGACCCCCGCCGACCCCGCGACGCACCCGGCAAACTCTCTCCGAACAGATGCCATTGCCGATCGAACGGAAATGATAGCCGTATCTGACGGTGCACGGGTCCCGTCCCGACCCGCGGCGAGGCGCCGCTCTCTGCTTATTATGGAACCTTCACTGGGCTGACCTATGACCGGGGCTCCCGGGCCTCCCGGGCCCGCGCCACTGCTGACTGACGGTCGTTATCGAGCCGTTAGGTCCCTCCACTCCCCTCCTCTCCTCCTCCTCCTCCTCCGTGCCGCCGTGGATCGGAGGTTTCTGTCGCGGCTTGTGAACTTTGCGGGCGCAGACTAAAGGCGCGACACCGCCCCGCACGGCCCACCGGGCCCGCCGTTTCCATGTCGATATCCAGCCAGCGCAAATAACTGCCGCCTGCTGCCGCAGTCCCGGGCTATTGTTAGAGCAGGGCCCGGCAGACGAGCGCCAGACGAGACAGGGAGGGGCGGGCATGGAAAGGGGGAAGGGAGGGGAAAAGGGTACTCTGGAAGAAGTCTGAAACCGGAAGTGGAGAAGATCATCAGAAGAACGTGACCAGATCCGGTGTGATGAGGGGTACCGCAGCGGATAGTACCTCCGCCGCGGGCGCCAGCCACGAGCCGACTGAAAAATTTGCGACAAGATGGTCACACGACAGGAATCACCGCGCGGAGCAGCATCGTCCTGACCCTACCAAATGGGCGTGACACATCATCAGCGAGAGCTAAGGCCCGCAAGCTTTTCAGCCGGCTCGCGGCTGACGGCTGACGCCGTCGGCGGCGATACTCTTTCGTTGGGTTGGGCTTATGCTGACCTGCAGCGATCCACATCTGTCCTTCCCAGAACCCGTTTCCTGACCTGCGCCGCCAAAACTTGCCGCCTGAACGTATTTTTTCTCCCCCGATTAGCACCCTCCTTGTCAACAACGACAGTGTGGCCACACAGGCGTGACGCAATGCCTTCGCGGAAACATTAGTTGGCAAGGCCGACTCTGGCCGAGTTCTCCTCCTCGCGTCGCCCACAGCCGCCCCCGGCCGCGCCCCGCCGGCCACGCCCTACCTGCCCGCCAGCGCCCGCCCCCGCCGCCGCCACGCCCGCCGGCGGGCGTTATCGAGTAGAAAAGCGAAACTTCCAAAGCGCGGCGGCCTTTGCAGGGGGAAACTTGACAGTCGTTTTCTGGAGCTGACGCGCGCCCGGAGCCGAGAGGGCGGCGGCGCCTCGGCTCCCCGACCCTTTTGGCTATGGCATCTCAGCTCCTGATTTTGGCCCTTTTCATACGCGTGCCAAGTTAGCCTAGTTTTCTTCTTCTTTCCAAGCTCATGCGTCTTTCTTCTACTTTATTTTGCTTTTCAGCGACGCGAGGGCGAATGCCTAGTCGTCACACATGGAGAAAAAAGGCGCAAGAAACAGGAACGAGCGCGCGCACCTTCACGCAAAGAGAGAGAGAGAGAGAGAGAGAGAGAGAGAGAGAGAGAGAGCGGGAGAGGGAGAGGGACAAACAGACAGAGAGTGCAAAGAGACAGATAAAGTGCGGCACTCAACAAACAGGTGAGGGGCCAAATGTGACATCGACCCAAGTCCGCGCGGACCTGCCTGATGTGCTGGGCCTTTGTCGGCACACGCCGTGTCCCAGCCACGTCATTCGTGATTGCCCCGGTAAGTAAGGATTAGCATGATGGTCTCCCTCTCTCTCTCTACCTCTCTCGTACTCTGTCTCTTTCTCACTCTGTGTCAGAAGAAGACGTCCTGACGGGGACGTCTTATCCCGGCTCTGATTGCACGCTCGGCTGTTCAGCGCGACTCTCTTTCCCTCTCTACTGTCTCTCTCTCTCTCAACCCTCTCTCTCTCTCTCTCTCTCTCTCTCTCTCTCTCGCAGCCAAAGAAAAGGAAGTGGCAGCCGCTGGGTCAGGAATCCTAGGAGAGGAGGCGGGGATCCCAGCTCGGAATCGTTCCGTGGCCCGAGCCCCAAAGGAGAGGTAGAGAGAGAGAGACAGAGGTGAGGAGAGAGAGAGAGGGAGAAGAGAGAGAGAGAGGTGAGGAGAGAGAGAGAGAGAGAGAGAGAGAGAGAGGAGAGAGAGAGAGAGAGAGAGAGGCGTCGCCAGGCGCGTCTCCTAAGCGCACTGCCGCTTTGGCCCGCCTCTGCGGGGACCTTTCTGCAGGAAGCGAGGAGACGAGAAAGGAATCTGGGGAGCAGCGCAGGAAGGGCACGAGCGTCGGGGGCTGCGGGGGCCGCGGGGGCCGCGGGTGCCGCGGGTGCCGCGGGGGAGGGGGTGACCTCCCCAGGGAAGGGCTCGGGCTGAGCAGCGGACCTGGAAAATTGGCTGAAACACAGCGCGCGAAGAGTCGGGCCGGGCCCGCCGGGCCTGAGAGGGGAGGCGGGCCACGATAGCGCCCCCGCGGCCCCCGAGGCCCCCGAGGCCCCCGAGGCCCCCCAGGCCCCCGCGGCCCCGCCCTGCTCGGCACGGTCTTCCTGGTCCGGTGGCGGCCTGCGGGAGCCCCGCGTCCGGCCCGGACCCGCCCTCTCTGTCGGGGTGGCCACTTTGGGGGCTAGTGGCCACTTTGCCCCCGCCGCCGACCGGGGGCACACCCCGGGGCCCAACCCGGGCCCCGGAGCACCCTGGCCGCCCCGGGCCCCTGCCGGGGTCGTCTCGCAATCACGAGAGCATTCAACCCTGCCGTGCTGACGCGGCGCCCGGCTGGCCCGCACCCCTCACAGACACACACACACACACACGCACAAACACACACCCATACACTCACACACACACGAGCGTGACGTAAAGGGCGAGGAAAGTTGTTGGGTCCGACTAAAACGCGTGCCGCCCCGCCGCCCCAGCAAGACGCACACTGTACGACGACTAAAGGCACCAAAGGTGCGGCCTCGTCGATTTCTCCAGTAAAACACACACACACGAAAAAAAAAATCCCCTTTCTCCCTCTTACAGGTCAACCGCGAGTTGTAATTGGAAAGTATCAAACCTTTATCGCACCCTTGTCAGTGAATGTTTCCTGTGGGGCGGTGTGGTTGTCGAGCGGTGAGCCTGGCTGCGGGCCGCGGCCGCATACGCCACTTAGGCAGCGCGCGTAATGAGTGTTTACAGTCTATGTGCGTTCGGATCGAGTGTGTGCGTGTGTGTGTGTGTATGTGCGGCCCTGCAGTGCCAGCGCTGAGCCCGCTGCAGCCCGCCGCAACACTCTGGCCACCCTCGGCGTTGCCGTGCGCTCGGAGCATAGTGCACCATGGCTGCCATGGCGCGCTGCTTATGATGTGTTCTTATTCAAAGGCAAATCAGCTTCGCTGCCGCTCACCACGTGAAGACGGACTTCCTTTTTGCGGACAGCACAGTAAACAATGTCGAACACCACCCTGCGTCGTGCGTCAGATAAGAAATGAGGGTGCATCCGGAGAGCAGGAGGGGGGGGGGGGGCGCCCTACGGCTGTAGGGAGGGGTCGATACGACGGCGGTAGCGTGGTTGGGGCAGGTTGAGGCGCTCCCGGGACGGGCCTAGGGTACAGACTCCCACCCCCCAAGCCCCTGCCTTACCGCGGCGAGCCTGGCACTGTTGCTCTGACAGGGCGGATGCGCGATGATGGCAAAAAAAAAAGATCGAGATATTTTGCTTCCTTTGCTGCTGTCAGCACCAACGAGCGCGGCAGATCGGGCGCAGCGGGGAGGAGAAAACGGAACGACGGCCACGGCGGGCGGGTTGTTAGCGGGGGTACACGCCTACCCCCCCCCCCCCCCTTCTACCCCCGCCCCGCCTGCGGGGACGTCGTTACCTCATCATATCAGCTCGCATGACACGAGTGTGGCCCCACCCCCTTCTCCTCTCCCCCTCCCCCCCCCCCCATCCACCCGTCACGGCGCACCATTCATTTCCGACCATTAAACCCATAACTTTTCGTCGAGCCAAAACGGCGGTCACCTCGAAACTCTCTTGCCACGCTCCTCCCTCGGGTGCTCTCTCTTTCTGCGAAGCATCGAGTTGTGCTGCCACGCTGACGGAGGGTGGGGCAAGCAGCCAACGGAGCGCTGACGCACAGGCGCACGGCCCTGGAGAGAGAGAGAGAGAGAGAGAGAGAGAGAGAGAGAGAGAGAGAGAGAGAGAGAGACTTGGTGCCCGTGTTAAAGGTCAGTCTGATCAAACGTGGCAAACACAGAGCCCTTGGCTCGCGTCGCTCACCCCGCCCCGCCCTAGCCAGGACCTGGCACCACTCCAAGCACAACAATTGGGAGTGGATCGGTTTTGGCTGGTATAGGGGGGCCTGAGGAAGTGGGTAGGAAGGAGGGAGGGGGAAGGGGGGGGGGTTGCTGGAAGATGAATGTGACAAGGAAACGACGAGGAGGAAGACACACGCACACACAAGAAGGGCTGAGAGAGAAGGGTTGGGAGAGAAAGAGAAAGAGAGAGACCAACCTCCTCTCGCCCACGCACCGAGTACACACACAACATGAGCAGGGGGACATGGAACGCTGGCCTCCGCACAGAACAGCAGAAGAGAGAGAGAGAGAGAGAGACAGAGACAGAGACAGAGAGAGAGAGATATGGGGGAGGGAGAAGTGGGGGGGGTGGGGGTGGAGCGGGAGTGCCGGAACCCGAAGGAGTACTGGGGGCAGGAACAGGTACCGCCGTGCCGCCTTGCAGTGAGTAGCCCCGCAGCAGCATCCGCGATTGGCCGCCGCCGCAGTACATGGCGCCGGCTAGCAGGGCGGCGGCCAGCAGACGACGAGCGCCCCCTCCCCTCCCCTCCCCCCTAACCCCTTCCAAATCCCCGGTGTGGAGAGGGGCGAAGTGCCCTCCCCGAGTCTCTGGCGCGGGGGAACAATGCCCGGCATTGTTCGTCCCCGACAATGGCGCACAGATATTTCTTGTGCTCTCCGCGCGCGTCGCCGCCCTGCCGCCGCCCTGCCGCCGCCGGCGCCTCGCTCACTCTCGGCAGGCTGGCCGCACTGAGCACTGGCAGACGGCGGGGCGCCGCCGGGAGGGTAGGCGGGCCGCCGAGTCCTGCCGGCACTGCCTACCTCCCAGGCGCCTCGTCGTTCATCACTCCACTTTTGTTTGTGTTCCTAATAAACTAATCCGAACGCAACTACGTGCCATGTTGGTGGTCGCGGGGCGCGCGGCGCACCCTTCGTTTCCCTACTCTCTCTCTCTCTTTCTCTCTCTCTCCCTCTCTCCCTCTCCCTCCCATCCGCGCCTTTGCCACCGCTGCACTAATCCAAAATGACAGATGGTCGTTTTTCTCCTTGTCGCAGCAGTGAGAGCCCACGGGCCGAGGAGGCGGGCACTCGCGTGTTAGTCGGGTCACCCAGACTTGCTAATACGCGTAATGGTGATTGAATTTTGCCAGAACGAGCCTCAAAAATGTTTCGAGGGCGCGGGCGCCCTCTCCCCGTGGACCTGCTCATCTGTTCGTCATCGGCGTGGCCGTCGCGGCAGGCCGCGCGGGGCGGGCCACGTCGTCAGCGCGGGGGGGGGGCCCCGGCGGGGGGGGGGGGGGGTAGGGGGGGGGAGGGGGGGCTCGGAGGGGCGTCAGCAGGACGCCCCCTCGTCACAGCCGGACGACGCGCGGCGTTTTCGACCTGTGGCGCAACCACAGCGCGCCTCGGCAAGCTCCGCTGACACGTGTGGAGGGACACGGGTGGGCGGGGGGGGGGGGGGGGGCTGTCTAGTCGGCAGGCTGCTTCCGCAACGCCCACCCGCCCACCCGCCCCCGCGGCCCCACGGCCCCGCAGGGCAGCAGGGGTCGCGGCGCGGGGCGCGGGGCGCGGGGCGCGGGGCGCGGGGCGCGGGGCGCGGGGCGCGGGGGGCTCGCCGGCGACGCTTCACGCTCTCGTGTTTCTCTTCCTCATATTTTGATTATCGTATTGGCCGCGCTCCGTCGCGAGGCAGGCGCGGCGCGCGCGGCGGCCGCCCTCCTCCTTGGCGGCCGCGCCGCGCAAACCTCGATGTAATCTGCGAGATGGGAGCGGGGAACGTGAGGAAGGAATTAAGACCCGCGCGGCCGGCTGCCGGGAACACCGTGAGGGGGAGGAGCTGGGAACGAGCGCAGGATTTTCCCGAAAGTGCACGGAGGAAAATCTGTAGTAGATCCAACCCGATGATTCGTTTTGCGATTTTTCTCCGTGTGTGTGTGTGGGATTTCTGCGGTTATTGTTACGAGGTAAATGTGTCGGTTCTAGATTAGGAAGTGGGTCAGAGCGCCGAGGTGAAGCGGCACGCTGTTCCAGGAACTGAAGCGCGGCCGTAGGGGTAGGAACGCGCTCCCAAGAACCGTGGCGCCCGAGGATATTCAATCTCTTCCCTGTAAATTCCCGCAACCGTTTGTTTGTTTGTTTGTTGCTGTTTGGCCCTCGATGGCGAGACGAAATATATGGTTGCTCAACATCACCAGCTGCCAGGCTTTCTTTTGAATAAAAACATAAATAAATCAAAGCACAAAAAGCTACAAGTGCGCTGTGAAACAAAGCGGAATTTTGGTCGGGGAAAACCGCGTGTGTAGCGCGGGTCCGAGTGCTTGCTTCGGTATTTGTGGGCGGTGGGGGGCCCGCCTGACCCCGCCTGGCCACGCCACGCTGTGGGGGCTTTTCGCTGGGCCGGGGCCCTCGCGTCCCGTCCCGGCCCGTCCCGGCTAGGCTAGGCTAGGCCGGATCAATACAATGCCGCCTCGGTGTGACCTGTTGAACCCCGCCTTCACCTCTCTGCTGCCCGCCCTCTGGGGGAGGGAGGGGGGGGGGGAGGGGGGGGGGAGGTCAAGGTACTGTCATTATCTACATTGCCCCCCTCCCCCCCTGTGTTACGGTTCGAGCAGCTCGCGGGGTAACGGCTTTCCTAATTCGGAACACGACCATTGAGTTGGGGGGGGGGGGGGGGGGGGGGGAGGACCGTAGGAAAGTTACAAGCAGAACGTCAAAAGGCGAAGTGAGGGAAAAATAACTTACAACCAATGCGGAGCCTTTGAAGGAGCTCTTTCTGTACGTGCCGCGGTGGTGGCGCGGCATGTTCGTCCGTCACTCTCCCGCAGCCATCTTCCTCTCTCTTTCTTTCCCGCCCCTTACTTTCATGGCACCACGTTACCATTTTATGGCTCATGTTTGGATATACACGACCTCCCGCACAGCTTCCTGGCCGGGGCCGGAGTAGACTGCTGTGGGAGCCCTTCATACATACGAACTGGCAGCCGGGAGGGGGGGGGGGGGGCTGCCGGAGCAGAGGGCAGCGCTTTGTGCGGGAAGACGATAATTTGCACACGGCCGCCGCCACAGAGCAGCGCGTTGAGAGGGGGGGGGGGCTGCACGGTGGGAGGGGAGAGAGGGGGGCCGCTCCATGCCGTCTAGGAGGAAGCGCTTTTAAGGCTGACTCATTAATTAATTTTCCGTGCCAGCCTCTGTCTGCCCGGCGCACGCTCGGCACGCTATGGCTGGGGGGCACTGCAGGCGGAGCGGCGGGCAGCACTCGGCGCGCGCACCCAAACCTATACTGCCGCCTTTTCCTCGGTTATTCAGCCGGAGATTCATTCCCCCGATAGCTTTGATCCTATTCAGTTGAGGCGGAGCATGCAGGGAGGGAAATACACGAATGAATGAAGCGCTATAGAAGTAGGAATACCCCTAACTGATTTTTTTTTGCCCACACTTCTTACGGTTTTTTTTTAAAGGCTGGTGCCCAAATCGATTTCTTTTTGTGTCGTGGGAAAGTTTAAATTGTAAAGACGTGAATGTTGTGGGAATTCTCAAAGACGCGGCGTCGCCGCTTCAGTGCAGACCGTTAGCGCTGCATGCGAGGTCTGCATTACCCAGGCGCGCCCGCAGGGGCGGTGCCTGGCTGCGGCGGGCTGCGGCGGGCCGCGGCGGGCAGCGCTGCCCGGCACGGCTTCCCCTAGGCGGCCCCCGCGGCCCAGCCCTCGCCCCCCCCCCCTCCCCCCGGCCGCGTCAGGCTCCTCGAAGCTCACTTAACATTGCATCGCGTCGAGTGACGAGAAGCCTCACTAATGCATGCCCTTTTCACACGGCCGCTTAACAGGCCTATTGCTGGAATATTCCGGCCACACGGTAGAATGAAACCCTTCATCCCTTTAAAAAGTGGGTTTCTCCTTTTGCCCTGCGCAGCGCTGCTGGAGTCGCCGCTGGAGACGCTGGAGTGTGTGGGTGGGGCGGGCAGCAGCAGGCACAAGCAGGCGTGTTTTGCAAATCATATTTTTTTAAATGTTTGGTGGACGGGTTTTTTGTCTTGTCTGTGCCGCCAACTCGACGAGTGACAAGCCGGGGTGGGGAGGGGTGGGGGGGGGGGGGGGCGTGTCGTGGGGCGGCGCCGTCCGCAGAGCGCACCTAATCTCTCCCAGGAGACCCGGCCCGCGGCCCGTCGGCCCAAATCGGCGCGGTGCGGTGCAAATCCCCGATCGCGGCGCGCCAGCTGAGCCCCCCGCCCCTCTCCCCCTCCGGCCCGCCCCTGCCGCAGGTCCGCGGAGAGATACATCAGTGAAGTTTTGATGCGTTATCGACAGAGCCCGGCCTGACCCGGTACCCCTGCGCCCTGACCCGACGTGCCGTGCGCGACAGGGACGGGCTTGGAGGCGCGGGGCGGCGGCTCGGCGACGGCGCTGCGGGCCCGCCGAGGCCACCGACACGACACGCTGCCGCAGTCCGCGAGCTTCCCCCCGTCATCACCCCCGTTATGCAGCCAGGCTGTAGAATTCCAACGATCTCGAGGATATTTTTAAAAAAAACCATCGAAAATTTCACACTTTTTTTCCGAAAATCTCTCGGGTTTGGGACTGGATATAACCCTACATACAGCACGATCGTCACGTCGGACCGAGCGAATTGCCTTAATTTCAGAGCGCGCGCGGGATATCGGCCATCGCGACACTGCTGGATAACCCCCGCGAGCAGGGGAAAGGCCGCGGGCCGCGAGTGAGCGTGTTTTCTTTTCCCCCGGCCGTATCGATTTTCACCCGGAATCGGGACTCACTCGAACGGTGCACGCGGGCGTGGCGTCACAGAACAAGAGCGGTATATCGATTCGCGAGCGGGATATGGCGAAGCATAGGCGAAGGCTGGCGGCATAAAGCGGTCGCCAGCTCCTGCCGCGGCGGCGCCCCGCCCGAGCTGGCAGCCGAGGCCTTGCGCGGGGCAGCCCGTTACAATACAAACACACCGTGAACGCGAGCAGAGGCTGCGAGCTGCACTGCACTGCACTGCCGACTGATCGGCGACCGACCCGGCCGACCGATTCCCGATGGCAGCGTGTTGGCTGTCAGGAATTATGCAGCGCCGCATCGAAATCCTTGGCCGGATTCTGACGATGCGAAGTGCGGCCGTGCCGCGTATCGACGTCTCCAGCATGACAAGCACCTCACAACCTTTTTTTTCGTGGGGGGGGGGGGGGGAGTGAGGAGAATCCATTGTTTTTGGCTACGTTTTATTTGATTAACTTGCCAAAAAATAACTGTGCTATCCTTTATGAAAAGTCATGTTGTCAAATTCAAAAAGAAAATCACGATCTGGAAAAATTCAGTATTACAAATAATTTGGAAATATTTTTTTTTTGAAAACCAATAAAAGTTTAACAGTACGTGCCACGGACGCCGCCACGCCTTTTCCTTGTGGCACACACTCACACACACACACACACACACACACACACACACACTCGCACACGCAATCCGTCAGCAGTGGGCCCCGGACACATGTTTATTGCGTGGCCGTTTCACAGCGGACTGGACAATGGTGTATCGAGCCTGCGCTATTTATTAACGCGGTTGACGCTGCTGGTTATCGGGGAGCGCCGACACTCACGGAGCGGGCCGCGTGGGGTGGCCAGAGGCGGCAGTCCCCGTCAGCGGCACGGTCCCTGTAGTGCTCCACAAACACACCCGACAGTATAGCCCCGATTTTGAAAAATTCTGAATGTCACTCTAAAAAAAAATTAAATCGATACTCCGCTGAAATTATTACTTTTGGTCAGAATAACGCCACACATGCGCAGAAATTTCTGACTATGTCGTATCGACCATCTACGAAAGTTAACAACGTTATCGCCAGATGGATTTTTTTTACAGTGGTCAAATCGATAAATATTCCCTTTTTATTATTTCTTTCCCATTTTTTTGTTGTTTGAAATTTTGGGAACTGGAAACACTGTGGTACAAGAGAGGGGAGAGGAGGGTGGCCACGACTGTCCCGGCCTCAGCACCGCCCCCCGACCCTACATCACGACCAGCCGGCGGGGCACGTACGGACGGCGCCGCGCCGCGCGATCCAGCAAATTACAGATAATCGTCGTCCGGAGCGAAAATAACTCCTGAACGACAGTTTGGTCTCGCCGCCGGCCTGCCTGCGCGCATCGGCCCTCCCTCCCCCAACCCCCTTCTTATCCCCCTTTTCTCGCCCCCTCCCGCCTTCTCGGCCGCCCCCCCCCCCTCCCCCCGGTACTCTCAGAAAAATATCTGTTTGAATTTAGCATATTTGAGATTCTTGCTGTCAGTTTCTTTTGTTCTTCTTGTTTCTCTTTTGCATTAAAAAAAAACTTCCAAAGTAATTTGTCTGCGGATCATGCAATGCCACACGTCGTGTGCTTACTGGAACGCAGTATGTTTCGCCCATGGTGGGAGGAATATAAAAAATTGCGTCGAGGTGGCGGCAAAAGGGCTCCTCGCTTCGCTCGGGCCAAAAAAAGAGTGAAAAAAGTCCATTATCTCGTGACCAGGCGGGTGCGGCGGGCTCCTGGGGCCACAACTTTGCCCCGTAAGAGGGCGCTGTCGTCATCGTCGTCGGGGTTGCTCCCTTAAATTGTCCTCTCCAAGTAAGCCCTCTACCCGGAGGGCGGCGGCGGGGGGCCGGCGGGGGGCCGGCGGGGGGCCGGCGGGGGGCCGTGACCCCGGCGGCCGGCACCGCACCGCGCCGCACGGCCCGGGGCCCCGAGCCCCGCCCTGCACCCCAATCCCTTGTACCCCCGCTAAAAATAGCCCTCCTCCAGCCGGCACTCCGCGGGGCGCCCCCCCGGGGGCGGAGGGTCGCCGGCCGGCCCCCCAAAGCAACACGACGGGCCGAGGCTGTCCGCACGGAAGTGGGCGACGACGTGCTTGTGTGGGCTCGGCACCGGCCTCGGCTGGCTGCGGCGACCCGCACCGTCGTCTCCGCCACCAAGGAACATATTCATGTCCTCCGACGAGCCGCCCGCCGCCGCGACTAACTGGGGAGAAATTTGAGAAAGTTTGTCCGCGCCACTGGTATGCTGTATGTATAAGTAAGCAGCGTGGCAGTCATCTGGCGGGGGCGGCGGGGGCGGCGGGGGCGGCGGGGGCGCGCGGATGACGAACAGGGGCTGCCGGCGGCGCCGCGCCGAACTTTCCTATCGGCTGGCGCCGTGAAGGCGGCCTGAAGGCTGTCTGTGTCGGACTGCCAGTGAGTGGCAACCATCTCAACGCGACGTGTGCTGCCGTGAGCTGGCGGCGCTCAGTCAGGGGGCGGCCCGACAGGGGTGGCCCGACAGGGGCGGGCCTACAGGGGCGGGCCGCCGGGGGGGGGGGGGGGTGACCAGACCTGAATCACGGCGCACCTCTTTCTCCGTTTCCAACGAAAACTGCATAAAAACCCTAATGTCCTTTCGGTCGGGGACTCATTTCGCGGGGCAGTAACATGAGTTACACAGAGTAGGGGGAGGGGGAGAGAGAAAGAGGGGGGGGCAAGAAGGAGAGAGAAATAGGGGGAGAGAGAGAGGGAGGGAGGGGGGGGGGGGGGGGAGGAGGAAGGGAGGGAGAGAGGAATAGAGAGCACATCGCAGCGGCCGCCGCCGAGCCTCCGAGCCCCTGTGATGGAGAGGGTAGGCAGCCCGCCCGCCGCGCCCGCCACCGCATTGCCTATACCCCACCGTCCGCGGCGGTTGCCGTGACCCGTCCGTGGTCACCGTGCGAGAGAGACCGCGCAGAGCGGGGAGGGGCGGGCGCTGGCCGCGGCTATCGCCCAACTGCTCCCTCTCTCTCCCTCTCTTCCCCTCTCCCTCTCTCTCTCACTCTCTCTCTCTCTCACTCGCACCGTGATGGATCAGTCGCTGTGGCCGGACGCAGCGCCCCCCTAACGGGGCTAGTGACGTTGCGGGGGGGGGGGGGGGGGGGGGTCAGCGCACCCAGCCGTGTGCGCGACTTTGTCTAAGAACCAGCTAATCAAGTGTTTTTTTTGTGTTTTTTTTTACGGAGCGGAAGAGCGGGCAGTCCCCCTCGAGCCCTCCACCGTCCCTCCGCCCCCGCTGCCCCCGTGGTGGTGGTAGAGGCCCCTGGGAGTGAGAAGGGCAAGGGAGTGGGCAGTATACCTGTTGGCAGCGGCGTCACGCGAGCTCCCCCCCCCCCCTCCCCTATCCCATCCCTTCGCGGGGGGGGGGGGGGGGCTCGGCCTTCTCTAATTCCAGCCCGGTCGGCTATCAGTGCCAAACGCGCCGTTCCTGCCCCACTCAGAGCGCGTCACGCCACCGGCGGTTTAAAAAAAAACAACAACAAAATGATTGAGTTTATCGTCCTCCATGCTACTTTTGAAGTGGAAATGGGTCGCATTTAGGAACGCACGTCCATACGAGTGGACCTACACTGTCGACAATCCGACCCCAGCTCCTGTCCACAGAGACGACTCGGGGTGGGCTCCAGCTCCACTGTCCCTACCGAGTATCCTCTGCGAACGGAGAAGGGAGAGAGTGAGGGACAGAAGCAGAGAGAAAGTGAGAGAAAGAGAGAGAGAGAGAGCACACATACTGCCTCGCAGGGACGGCAACAGGCGCGCCGCCGGCGGTTTTCTGTCCTTTTTTTTCCGACGCGGGTCGCCGGGTTGCAATCAGTTTGCTGGCTGTAAGAAGAGAAGGGACATTTTGCCGCTCGCGCGGGCGTTGTTTGCGAGGCGGCCCCAGCTATCCTCTCCCGCGGCACGCTGTGGCACGCCGCTGCCGTGTCGCCCCTCCCATGAGGCGGCTCCAAACTCGATAACAGCTCGTTGCGGAAGGGGGGAAGGGGGGGGGGAATGAAAATAAAAGAAAAATAGCAGACCCCTCCCCCCTCCTCTCCCAAGTGGGATTTAAAACGGTAGGTGGCCGGCGATGAGCCGGGACCAAAGGTGGATACATGAAACGGACAGGGGGAAGGGGAGAGAGAGAGGGGGGGAAGAGTGTGGGAGAGAGAAGAGAGAGAGAGAGAGAGAGAGAGAGAGAGAGAGGGGGGAAGAGAGAGAGTGAGGGAGAGGCAGTGAGAGATACTGAGGGGTTGGCGCCGCGCTTCCCTGGTCTCCTGGGCGCCGCAGTGCTGGAATCGATACTGTTGTGTGATAAGGAACGACGCTGCGCGTTTTCTTATCACACGAGTATAATGTTCCGACAGCAGTGGCGCCTCCTCAACGCGGCAGCGCGGGGCAGCCGCTCAGCTGCCAGCGGCCTCAGACTTCTTTATTAGCCACTGCTATTTCTTTTTGCTAATGCTTTTTATTATTTTATTACTACCATTTACTGGGATGGTGTGTGTGGCGTAGGGTGGCGGGGGAGTGGCGGAGGAGAGGCGGAGGAGTGAAGGGAGAGTGGAGGGAAAGAGGCGCGTCGTTCGACGGAGCGTCTGCCGTGTTTGTCTCTGATGTCTGCCGTGTGTTCCACACTTACGGTGCTGACTACCCCCCCCCCCCCCCCCCCCCACCCCCACCACCACCCCCGTCTCCGTCGCCCTCCCCCTCCCTCCTCCTCGAGCCGCCATTCCCTATACTTGTGCGGCGGAGAAAGAGAGGTGCGTGTCTAAATTGTTTTTCTCCAGCGTTATTCAGTAAAACCAATCACAATTATTTTCGCAATTCTCAACGAGACCGCACGCGACTGGAAGGAGCAGAGGAGACTGAGACGAAAAAAAAAACAAATGCGGGGACGCGGAGTAAAAGCCTCGCTGGTGCAGAAGGGAGAGGCGGTGGAGGGAGGGAGGAGGGGGGATTCGGTGACGCGCGCCGCGCAACGCGCTTGTGTTGCTAATTAAGGGGCCCAAGCTGAATTAAAATAATTGACGAGCCCCAGGCCGCGCCCCGCCCGGGAGCAGCTGTGATAAGCACTGATAACCACTTGATAAGAGGGGCGATATGAAAGTCAAGTGGCAGGCCGCTTACCGCGGTGAGCGTCGCCGCTTTCGAGTCACCGTGTACGCGGTACAGAGAAGGGGGTGGGAGCATTCCGCAAGTCATCGTTTCTTTTATCCGCGCCAAACCCGTCATGAAACGTAATTATTTCGTTTTGTTGTAAAATGACGGCGACATAATGAAGGGCCTTTCTGTTATTGGCTAAAGTGTTGAGACAAAGTCCGAGTTGGGTCGAGTCCCGGCCGACAAACGCCCCCTCCCCCCTTCCCCGCTCTCTTGGTCCCTCGCCCCCCCCCCCCCCCCCCCCGGCCAACCGGTCCCGGTTAATACGGAGTACTGCGGGACGGCGAACGAGCGGCCGCAGCCGTCCGCAACCGTTCTGCTGACAACTATCACTAACTATTCCTCGGTAGGAAGTTTTGAATTGGCCGGGAACAGTCACTAGGGGTGTATAAAGGGCAGCTGCCGCGAGGGGGGCGGGGGTGAGGAGGGGTCTGAGCCACTGCAGCAAGACTGAGATGGGGCGGGGGGGGGGGGGGGGACACACTGCCCGGGACCACTGACAGCGGCGAGCCGAGCGGACACGGCTGAACGCCGGCGCCCCCCTCAGCGGCTTCCGCACGACTGCCGCCTTGTTCCCGGGACCGGAATGAAAGGGGGTGGGGAGTGGGGGGGTGCAAAGTGCGAAAGGGATTAGCCATGCAAATCTGAGCGCAGTAGCAAAGGGTGCGGCGGCGCGGCGGCCTGTCTGTGTCCCCACAGAGTTACCTGTCTGCCCACTGGCTCCTCAATGTCTCCCCGCACACCCTCCACACTGTCTCCCAGCACTGTGGCCCCCACCCTGTCTCCCCACTGCGCACGGCGGGCCTCTCGAGTTATATTTTACGGGGTCCGCGCCGCGTAACTTTCGCCGCCAGAGGCGCGGCCGGCACGGCCAGCAGCGCAGCCAGCGCCTCTCCGGTCGTCCTCAACCTAATTGGCTTCCGTTATCAATGGGGTGCGTGGGCGTGACCATCCAGAGTGCCCGTGGCGGCCCGTGGCGGCCCGTGGCCCCATGTCACTTTCAGTCCCCCACCCCCTCTCTCCCTCACTCGCCCTCCTCGCTCTCGCTCTCTCTCTCTCTCTCTCTCACACACACACACACTCTCGCTATGGGAAATGCATACCTGTCACCTGTCACTCGCCCCCACCACACCTCCCGCCAGGACCCGCCGACCTTTCGCCCCCGCCCTCCGACGCTGCCTCCGGCCGCCCCACACACACCGGCCGCGGCGCCCGACTTAAAAGCTCACTCGCCGCTCCCCGACGCTCCCCGATGCTGTGTGTGTGACACGCGACACGTACCGACGGCGTCAGTCACATCGTTAATCGGCGTCATCGTCATGTCATCACTGAGCGGCTGCCGCGCGTCACACGCCAGTCGCGGCCGCTGCGAGCTGGAGGCCTCGCCGGAGCGGCGCTAAAGTACCAGGAGCGCTCCGCCGTACGACACCGTGGTGCGTTAGCCGTGTGGTTAGGGAGACCGAATGACGAATGACGGGCCGCTGGTTCGATTCTTGTTTCTTGTCTCGCGAGTTTTTCTAGGTCCCGGCTTCGAAGACGGTCTCTAAAGAATGGGAGGCGTCTCATCACCCCTTCGTGGCGTGGTGGCCGCGTGGTTCAGGTGGCTGACGCCGACGACCGAGTGGTCGTGGTTTCGACTCTAACCCGTTCCACGAAAATATCTGAACACGCGGTGAGGAGATGCGTGTTGCGGAAGTTCCTTAGGGTTTGTTGCTTTCGTTTTCGCTCCCTGTGAATCCGGCCGCGCAGGGCGCGCAGCGAGTTGGCGCGAATTCGTGTCATTCTGATGAAGACGGACCGGGACGCGTGGGGGCGCCGCGGAGGCCGCGGGGGGTCGCCGACGGCCCGCCCCCCGGCACGGCAATGTGCCCCGGCGTGGCGACCCGTTGGCTCTAAAGGCACTCTCCTCCTCTCTCGGCGTGCGCGCGCGTGTGTGCGCGTGTGCGCGCGTGCGTGTGTCCCCTGTGGCCGTGCGTGATTAGAGGGGCCGTGGCG
Source organism: Megalurothrips usitatus (assembly GCA_026979955.1). NCBI lineage: Eukaryota > Metazoa > Arthropoda > Insecta > Thysanoptera > Thripidae > Megalurothrips > Megalurothrips usitatus. Next base: position 7,606,919 of record CM049596.1, read on the forward strand.
GGGCGTGGCGGGGCGTGGCGGGGCGTGGCGGGGCGTGGCGGGGCGCGGGGGACGTGAGATATGTGCGCGTTGTGTACCTCCAGGAGAGTACCGCCCCACCGGCCCCGCCGCCGCGCTCGTCTGGTCTGGTCTGGTTCCACACGACGCCGCAGGGAGTATGCCACTCACATCCCCCTCCCTCCCTCCCCCCCTCCCTCCCTCCTTCCCTCCCTCCCTCCCTCCCTCCCTCCCTCCCTCCCGCCCCGCACGTCCGCACGTACGTCCGGGGACCCCAGGACTCCCCCGCAGGAGTGGACAGGAGGGCACACTGTTTAGGGTCAGTTCGCGGAAAATTTATTCGAAAGAACAACAAAAAAGAACAACAAATACGCGCGCACCCGCCTTTTTTAAAAAAAATATATTTTTACTTTTTTTTCGGACCTGACAACGGGCATCCTACTTACTTCCCGTGTGTAGTGCCTGTCACGTTGTTTACTGCGCGTCAGTACCCGGGGGGAGTTTGAGGGGGCGGCGCCACCGAGTCCCCCGTCAAGTACGGTGTCACAGCACCGGCCCACTCGAATGCGTTCTCAAGTCTCCCGTCAGACGGGTGCGACACCTCTCCGCTGTCGGTCTCTCTGTACCGCGAGACAAAAAAAAAGTCCGACTCTCTCTCTCTCTCTCTCTCTCTCTCTCTCTCTCTCTCTCTCTCTCTCTCTCTCTCTGAGCACACCGCCACCGTCCGTCGCTCTGTCTGTCCCTGTCCCTCTAGTGGCGCGTAGAGGGCAAGATCCGGGCACCGCACGCAGCACCGCGCCCTGCCCCGCCCGGCAGCGCCCGGCCTGCCGAAGCCCGCCGCGTCCCCGGGGAGCTTTGTGTCTGGCTGTCGTACTGTGCCTCGCTCTCGCCTTGCCTCTTCTTGTCTATCGGGTTCACCCCTCTCTTTCTCTCTCTCTCTCTCTCTCTCTCTCTCTCTCTCTCTCTCCTCCCCCGCGGGGCGCCCCTACCCTGCTCACGACGCCCTCACCGTCCTCAGTCAGTTCCGATGAGCATTCCTCTAACACGCCGCACCCGTTCCGTGCCTCGTGCCTCCTCACGGCTAACTCAGGTGCCTCACACTGAGACACTTATACAAACCCCTCGAACATTGTCAGACGCCTGTAGGCGTCTAACCCTGCTGTCGGACGTTTGTAAGCGTCTGACACCGGTGCCAGACACTTGGCGTCTGACACCAAAGTCAGACGCTCATATAAAATGTCTGACACATGAGTCGGACACCTTGTGAGGGTGGGTCCTGGAAGACGCATGCAAGTTATGTTGGGTCTGACCTCCGTGTCGGACACTTGCAAGTGTCCGACAGGGGCGTCAGACGCCTAGAAACGCCCAACAAAGTGCGGGACGCTAAGCTCCTGCGTGTGAAACGCATGAATTAGCAGTGAGCTGCCACGTCGGTGGCGATCGGTGGTGAGGTGATTCGGACCAAAGCCAAGGCCAGCGGGGGCCTTCAGAGCCGCGCCGAGCAGTGCGTTGCTGCCGCCGCTGCTGGCGCTGCGCTCGCCACCCCAACGGCCGCCTCCGGTATCTCACCGACCGGGGCTCGGTGTTTGCTTAGGACCGGGCGGGATGGGGATTCGTGGTTCGCCGTATTTAATCGACAGGATGAGTCGGTCGGGAAGGAGAGAGAGAGGGAGAGGGGGAGGAAGAGGGAGAGGGTAGGGTGACCCATGGTCACACCTTCGTTTGCACCTGCGGCCAGCCCCCGACCCCGAACCGAGCGTGTCTGCCCTAACGGGCTCCCGCGGGGACGCGATGAAATGATTGTGGAACGTTGTCGTTGGTGGGAGTGCTTGAAAAGCACAGCACGTCCGCTTGGCCGGCCGGACACACACCGTCACTATTCCCACTAATTTCAGCTGATGAGACGAGCGCTGCGGCTGCCACTCACCTATCTGGGGCACGTCGTACTGCCTGTTCCCCCGCGGCGTGCGCAACATGTGGTGGCTGACGGGGTTCTGGTCCGGCACCTCCTCGTAGGAGTGGTGGCCGAGGCCGCCGCCGAGCCCGTTGCCGTGGCCGTCCCGCTTCCGCCAGGGCAGCGACGGCAGCACCGCGTTGTACAGCAGGTGCTTGGGGTGCGGCGGTGGCGGCGGGAAGTCGTCGAGGCCCAGGGCCCTGGCCGCCGCCATGCCGCCGCCGCCGGGGTGCGGGGACGGCAGCCACCGCTCTGCGGCGGCCCCCATCTCGTCGGCGTCGTCTTCGTCGTCCTCGTCGGCCGGCGCCTCCGCGAAGCGCAGGTGTCGGCGGAGTCGCGGACCGAGCGCGGCCGCCGCGTTGGCGCGCTTCGCGTGCATCTTCTTGTCCTTCTTGTCGGGCTTGTCCGCCGCGGTCTGTTGCTGCGGCTGCGGCGGCTGCAGGGACTGCATGGACTGCAGGGACTGCATGGGCGCGTCGTGGCGGTCGCGGCCCAGGGCGGCGCCCGCGCCCAGCGACGCACCCAGCGAGGCGCCCAGCGAGGCGGCCAGGTCGGCGCCGCGGTCGCGGCCGTGCACGACGGAGTGCTGCAGGCCCTCGCAGCTCGGGGCCGCGCACGCCAGGCCCACCAGCAGCAGCACGCGGAGCACGCGGACGCGGCGCGGACAGACGGCGGGGGCCTCGGCCTCGACGCCGACCTGCGGGGCCCCCGCGGCCCCCGTGGCCCCCGCTGTGGCCCCCGCTGTGGGCCCGGGCCGTGGGCTCGCCATGTAGCTACTGGAGAGGAGTCACTGGCTGGGGCTGTGGCCGCTGCTGCAGCACATGGCGCCCGCCAGGCCGCGGCGCATCACCGCTACTGAGGCGCGCCCGCGCTCTCGGCGCCGCCATCCCCCTCCCCGCCGCCGCGCCGCCGTGCCCGGCCGCCCACGGCTCTAGACCCTGCGCCCCCACCCCCGGCCCGCTCCAGCTCTCCAGCGACCGGCATGAATGGCCCAGCCGAGGCCCCACCCTGCCCCACCGGCCGGGCCCCTACCCCTGTTCCACCCCCGGCGACGACACCGCGGCGGCCAGCACGCATGCGCGGGGGCGCCGGGGGCCCAGCCCGCCTCGCTGTCCTTGCCCCCCTCCCTCCTCACCTCCCCCCCCCCCCCCCCCCGGGCCCCTTTCTCTCAGCCCCCGCCGCATGCTTGCCGACGGGCTGTCGTATTGTCCGATGCGTTAGGCGCTGGGAACATCGTTAGGGCAGGCTTGACTGCCCCGTCCCCTCCCCCTCCCCCCCTCCCTCCCCCTCCCTCCTCCTCCTCCCCGGAGCCCGCACTGCCCGCGCCCAGAAGTCCGGAACGGAAGCGACCAACGATTCGCTTAATCAAAATAATTAATTACCTACGCCCTGGCCCGCCGGTTGAAAGTAAATGATAATTTATAAATTGGTCGGTGCTCTTGACATTGGGGATGGCTGTAGTGTGTGTGTGTGTGTGTGTGTGTGTGTGTGTGTGTGTGTGTAAGTCGGGTCTTATGGTGCTGCGACCAGAGCACAGAGCCCGAGCATGACACGGGCTCCGTGTGAGGGGGGGGGGGCTGTGTTCCTGCAAGGCTCCCCCTTCATATTTCATGCCACCGAAGCACGCGTTACGACGCATGGAGATCAGGGCGCCCGGAGCCCCCGCAGCCCCCTCCACGTTCACATTCAGGCAAGGCATGCGCTTGCACACGGCTCGCCCACGCGCACACACACGGCCGCTGCACGGATTTCTGCGGCTGTTACCTCAGAGCCGCGGGTGCGGTCAGCCGGGAGCGCGGCGCGTGGCGCGTGTGTTCCATACCGCGGCGTTGTGTTACACCGGTGTGTGTTCTACCTGCGTGTTCCACCTGCGTGTTCCACCCACGTTAGTTCCTCGGGGCCGCCCCCGGCTACGCTATGCTGTAACCTTAGCGCTCCAGTTTTGTGTTGCCCATTCGTCCGATTTATACACACCTTTTTTGCCATTCGCTCCTCTAATTCTGACCGCATAATTAATTTTTTTCGTTGTTGTGATGTTCGGCTGATGCACTCTGCAGCAGTCGCGGGCGCCGCTCGCGTGGAACAGTTCCCGACACTGCACAACGCGGTTGTCGGCCGCAATAAACACAGCGAGCTCTGCGTGTATCGTCTCCGAGGAAGACTACAACACGCAAGAAAGGGAATTGCACCATTGCGAAAAATTGGACCATAAAGCTAAAATTTTAGCTGTCCTGCTAATTGTGCCACCGCTACAACATTTTAGCACGCATGCTAACGTCTTTATCCACGCCGGGAACTTGTTATCTGGCGTGGCAATTTTTTTTTTTTTGCACCACCGCTACTAAAAATTTGGCTGTATCGCAAAAATCAGTAGCTACGCGCCTTTTTGATAATTTAGAACGGGGAATAGACCCGTCTGAAACTGGAACATCCTGAGCCGAACTTCATAAGCAGAAGAGAAGGAGTCAACCCACCAAAAATAGCAGCCGTCACACTGGTCAGCGGTGCGCGGCGCGAGGGCACTCGCCGTCCACTCGGTATTCGAGTGGACGGCCACGCAGCTCTGTTGGGCTGGGACTGATCGGTCCAAGTTTAACTTCACATACGGTCACATATTATATGTACCCGAATCGGAGAGCTCGTACACACACATTTCCTCGAATCGGCATGCACGCCAGAGAATCTCGAAGCAGCGAGCGGGAGCGCGCGGGCGCGTGTGTACATGTGTGTGTGTGTGTGTGTGTGTGTGTGTGTACACAGCTGTTCCCGGCCACCCGTATTCGACCGAAATGACACAGTGGCCCACCCCTCGCGTCAAACATTAACGCGCCGAGCCCAGCCGAGGGCAGAGCAGGCAGCGCCGAGGGCGGCGAAGGGCCAGGCTATCAGGGCTGCCTGTCTATTCTCAGACTTCCGGCCTATTCGAAGGGCCTATCTTATTCAAAGTCCCGCCCGCCCCCACCCTCCTCCTTCACAGACGCTCCCCCAAAATAGAAAATTCCAGCTGGATGATAAGGGAGGGAAAGGATATAAAGGAACCGTCGAGAGGATATGGACGAATGACAAGTATTTTCGAGAATGAATCATGTTGAATGTTATAGGTAAAACTGCTCGGCCCTGCGAGAGAAACAGAGTAGGCCGACAATGGCACTGGCCGTGACGTGTCCCAGTGTAGTGGGGCCCGAATAGTCGATGCGAACAGTCGCGGCTGGTCGCGGGGCTCGGGGAAAATAAGAATAAAATAACATACGTCATAACATGGTGAAAGCCGTTGGCATCTACATCCGCCCACTTCTAGCGCCTTCCGGTGACACGCCGTCACACCGTCACGACCGCGCCGTCACTCCGTCACGGCCAGCGCCGTCACACCGTCACGGCCAGCGCCGACACACCGTCACGGCCAGCGCCGTCATCACGACCGCACCGTCACACCGTCTCGGGCGCAGCGGGAGCCTTAACTACGGTGCGATCCTTTGGCCGACGACGATGACGTCGACGCCGACGACGAGGATGGTGGTGATGATGTGATATGTGTCAAGTCGTTTGACGTCACGGCGGCAGCGGGCACGGCGTGGCGGTCGATTTCAGTTCGGGGGTCAAGTGTGCGGTGGGGCGGCCGCGCGGCGCAGCGAGAGCGAGACAGGCGCGCCCCGCGCAGGGCCTCCGCGGCCCCCGGGGCCTTGCGGTCACGGGCGTGGCGTGACGACTCCGGCGTCGCCCCCCCCCCCCCCCCCCCCGCAGCGCCCGGCCTCCGCTGGCTGGCCCTACTGAGTGGTTCACTCGTCGAAATCTTTGAAAAAAAAAATGCCGAAAGGGGAAGAGCGGAATCGAACCCACGCCCTGTCGCTCACTGACCGGTCCACCAAGCCATGCGGCCGTGAAGCCACAGCCGCAGCGGGGCGCGCACTCTGCGAATACTGTAGCGGTGTACCGCGGCTGGCGGTGACGTGCCGGTAGGCTCTGGGCCGCCCGGGGGACCCTGGGGGACCGGACCCCGCGCCGTATAACTCGCGAGGACAAAGACCCGGCGTCCTTGTGCCGTCATGGGCGCCGCTCTGTTTTCATTTCCCCTCCTCTGCGAGGCGCGCACGGTGCTGTATGAGCCCTGCCGGCGCCGCTAGCAGCCCCGCCGGCCTCGCCGGCCCCGTGCTTTTAACGCACCCGGCGCTGCCGGCAGGTAAAGGGCAGCTGTCGAAATCCCGATGAAGCCCTCGGCTGCCCTCGGTCCCGGTACAACAAAGGCCGTGCCGCGCCGTGCCGCGCGCTGCTCCTCCAGGAGCAGAAGCGGGGCACGGCGGAGGCGGGCCGCCAGGGCCGCCGGGGCCGCCGGGGCCGCGCACAGGACGCGGCGGCTAATTGGATCAGCAGGGCACAACATTGGGATGAGAAGGGGCGGCGGGGGCGGTGGAGGCGGCGGGGGCGGCGGGGGCGGCGGGGGCGGCGGGGGCGGCGGGGGCGGCGGGGGCTCTATGGGGGAGCGGGCCGCCGCTGACGGGGAGTGCAGCGCCGTGAAACGTGTGTTCTGTCGGATAATACAAGGCGCTGCTTGTCACAACAACGTCCTTAAAAAAAACAGCCGATTTTATTGTTTTTTTAAATAATTTCAATTAAAAATGAGATCTATCAGTCGGTGGCCGTGGCGCTGGAGTGCGGCACGGCGGCGGTGCGTGGTGTAGTAGGCTCAAAATTGGCTGGCGCTGGCGTCGCACTCAATCCCCGCCGGGCGGCGTCTCTTGCCAGCGCACTAGGCGGGGCGCAGTTCATCTGTTGCGCGATAGAGCGTGAACTCGATGCGACACGGCGGGCGTGGGAGGCGGGGTGGCGGGGGCGGCGGGGGCGGCGGGGGGGGGGGGGGGGGCGACGGGGGGCGAAAAGAGCCGCGCAGCATTACAGTGTTCCGCGAAGTCATGAAGTCATGGATCTCCTCTCCCCCGCCCTGCCCGCCTCGTGGCGTAACCCGACACGCCCCCCTCTCCCCCCTCCCCACCCCGCGGCGCGCAGCAAGGGCAGGAGGCCATCATTAGTCACCTATCACGGCGGCGACGGCCCGCGACGGCCTCGAACCCAATCCGCGCCGACCGGCATGATAGCAGAATAACGGGGGCGTCGCAGCCCGTTTGTGAGCCCCCCCCCCCCCCCCCCCGGCCGGCCTTTTGAGGCGCGGGCCCAGCGGGGGTCACCCGGGTCCTGCCTCGGGCACCTCATGCCCACCTCTGGGACGGACAACGGTCGCACCCCTGCGGCCTCCCAGCCGCGACGGACGCGTGTGTCCGCGCGGCTGGGCGGCGGTCCGGGCTCAACCCTCGCCGCCGTCAAAGCAGCAGCGACCCCGAAAGAGGAGAACGTGCCCGTGTGAAGCACAAAGGGTGCCCGACGGCGGGGAGGGCGATGAAGGCGGGGAGGAGCGGCGCGAGGGGCGGCGGCAGCGGCGGCAGCAGAAGCGACTCAGGTGGCGAGGAGCCAGGAACAGGTGGGGGGCGGCGAGCTGCACTCTGCCGTTGTCGTCCCCGTCCTGTCGCAGGGCGGGACGGCCGGGGCCGGCGCTCCACTCCACGCCGTGTTCAGTTGAGAAGGGGAGTCGGCAGCAGCGGCAGGCGCACCGCCCCCGCCCCTCCAGCGCCCGCGGCACGGCGTCGCTGCTGCCTCTCTGCCGGGATGCCGAGACGCCCACCTCCCCGGCGTCCGTCCTCCGAACTGGACATACCTTCTTCGAGTCCAGCTTTCATCTGACCCCCCCCCCCCCCCCCGAAAAAAAATGACCGCGTACTCGGATAAGATATTTCAATATTTGTTAAAATCTTCATTTTTTGTAGATTTTAAAAGAAAATACATGCAACACGATACAAGCGATAGCGGTAGCCCTTGTGAGACAGGCGGTGCGTGCGGCGCGCGGTGCAGGCCGCGGGTACCGAGGGCGGAGGCGTAGCTGGGCGCGGCGTGCGAGCGGCACAGGGGCGCAGTACAGCGGGGCGGGGCCTAAAGAGACTCGTTAACTAGCCACAGGAGGCGCGCGGCGCCGCGTCGGGCCTCATCCGCCCTTCGGCCCTTCCACACAAACACGCCCAGCGGTCCCATTGTGGCGCAACAAGCCCTTCACCCCTTCGCTGCGGCTTTATTAAGCTCTTTAAGGGCCCCTTTTGATAACAGAACCTTTTGCTCCCCCTCCCCCCCCCCCCTCCCCTTCCCACTCGTCCCATTTGGCAATGAAGCCCACTCAGCACCTGCGGCCTCCGGGCGCGGAGCGCGGCGGGTTGTCCGTCAAAGACTTCCGCCAGCTGCCACCCCCCCCCCCTCCCCCTCCACAACCCCGCCGGCTAGTATTCGCTCTGAGGGCGCGCGCGCCTGGGGAAGACGGGCCACAAATGCACGGGTGCTGTGCCCTCACACGTGCCGGGGCACATCGAGGGGGAGTGCACTTGGGACATTCAGTGTACATGCGCGCGGTATTCGCATTCATATTATTTTAAAATTTATGACTGCCTGAAGAGTTCGAACCTGGCGCCGGTGTGCGTCTCAAAATGACCATGGACGACTACTCTAGCTGTGACCGCGGGCGCTGCTCTCGCGTGGAGGCCGCACACGCCTGGGCGCCCCCGCTGCCCCCCGGTCAGCCCCCCCCCCCCCCCCCCCCCGAAGGGGGCCGCGGGACGCACCACGAGCGTGATCCTTGAGCAGTGCGGGGTCCGCCCGGGTTCATGGGCTCATGACAAGCATGGCACATGATGGATCGTCATGGGCACCACGGCGGCACCAGCAGTGTAGCGCTGCCTGCTCAGCCGCTCCGCGTGGTTGCCGCTGCGCCTCTCACTCTCTCTCTCTCTCTCTCTCTCTCGCTCTCGTTCTCTCTCTCGCTCTTTCTCTCCCTGCCTCTTTATCTCTGTCTTTTACTCCCCCCACCTCCCGCCTCCTATCCCTCCCTCTCTCTCTCTCTCTCTCTCCGCCTCCTTTCCCTCTCCCTCTTTCCCCTCCCTCACACTATGCCCGTCTCCGTTGCCCCCCCCCCCGCACGTGCGTCCATTACAAGAGCTTAGTGACGTCGCCCCGCAAACTATACCACCAATCAAGGGGAATGGGGGCAAGGTGAGGCACTCGGTGACGTGCCGCGGCGGGGCCGACGGCGCCCACGGCGTCGGCAGGGGCGGCGGCGTGGCGGAGGACGCGCAGACCGTGGCCGCGGACCCCGCCGCCCCGCACATGACGGCCCCTCCCCTCCCCTCCCCTGATCGGGCTAATGCTAATTCACTCTGCGCATTCCTTTCAATTGATTGAAGGCAGCCCCGCTGGTCTGCTGGTCTGCTGCCGGCCGCGCGGCCACCGCGCACAGGCACGCCCCCCCCCCTCCTTCTCTCTCTCTCTCTCTCTCTCTCTCTCTCTCTCTCTCTCTCTCTCTCTTTCCCGACCCGCCCCCACCACGCCCCTCGCCAAGGTCTAGGGGTGCGCCGCCCTACATTTCGCGTGACGTCACCGCCGCCTGGTCACGGGGGCCCTTCTGTCGATGCAACGCTAAATTTGGCATGGCAGTCGCGGGCGAGGCATGCTTCTGTGATGTTGTGGGACTCTGCCCCGCCGCCCCGCCGCCGCGCCCCGCCGGCCGGACACGCGGCGGTGCGGAGAAATGAATTCCTGGGACGTGAAATATTCGCGAGCGCCTGCAAGTGCCGGGGTAGGCCGGCCCGCCCGGCACGCGAGCACGGCCCGGCACGGGTTGCCTACCCAGAAGGCGCTCGCTGCAGGCCGTCAGCCACTTTCCAGTCCATTTCCAGTCGGACACGAGGCAAAACACCCCTCGAAGAACCGGGGCCTTTCGTCGTGCCGTCAAAAAGCGGTGTTCTTCCCTGCGGGGCGGTGGAGATTACTGGAGCGACTAGAGTACCGGAAGCGTCCAGCGCTGACCTGGCAGCCGTAAGGGCACCGGCCGCGGAGCGACTGGTCGTCGCCGAAGTTTTTCTCGTGCCCCGTCGACTGTCGCTAGAGACGCTGGATTTTTCTCCTTCCAATAACAAGTAGGTTTCGAAAAAAAAAATATCCATAATATTTCAGAAAATGTCTTGGAAAATTTCGGGACTACAAACCCTAAGTAGGAGATGCCCACAACGAGAGCGCCATCAGATGCCGCACATTCCCCATGGGCCACGCCATGGGAACCCTATACAGCGCGGGCACACAGCCGGCTGCGCGCACACCGCGCGCGACCACGCCCAAATTTACTCCTAATCATCACAAAGGCCGATTACGCGCGCTTGACTTGAGGCTCCCCCCCCCCCCCCCCCCCCCCCCTACCACCTGCCTCGCGTGGACGGCGAGCAAGGCGATCGACCGCCAGATTGGCCGGCACCGCGCCGCCGCCGTGACGTCAAAATCAAATTGGTCCATTTGTCAGGGCGGCTAGGGGCGGTCAGGGGCGGGGAGAGGCACGCTCGGGGCGCGGGCCGGGGGGCGGGGGGCGGCCCGGTGCAAGTCGGCTGGCCAATCTCTCACCACGCTGCTTATAACCAGCTAATTTTCTCCCGGACGCGTTTATTTTCGTTCTGCTGGCAGAGCAGTGCTCTCCCCCCTCACTCTCTCTCTCTCTCCCCCCCCTCTCTTCTCTCTCTCTCTCTCTCTCTCTCTCTCTTTCTCTCTCTCTGGCCCTTCCGCCCTCTCACTCCCTCCTCATCACCACCGCCGCCGCTGCCGCCGCGGCCGTCCAGAAAAGGAAACGCTGATAATTTATGAGAGTGAATATATATTTTCCCCCGTCCTCAACGACGCGTGTCGCCCGGTGTCGCGGCAGTCATCATCGCCACCATGATTGTCATTATGAGGGGACACACAGTCATCGACATTGTTCTGCGTGGCCTCCGGGCTGCAGAGCGAGGCCTCGTCCCGCTATGTGCGTGTTGTCCGGCGCGCTGTGTGCGTAGTGGAGTGGCCGCCGCAGGGTTCGTTTAGTTTGGACGTCCGATCTCGTGACGCCGATAGAGCAGTGTGTGTGTGTGTGAGAGAGAGAGAGAGAGAGAGAGAGAGAGAGTGTGCGTGTGTGTGTGTGTGCGTGCGTGTGTTGCACCCTTGAAAGCAGGGCAGGACACTCGGTCGTCCACGTGGCCCCACTACACCTGCCGGCCTCCAGCCTTGTGCATCCCGGTCGGGGGGGCCGAGGGCTCGGGGCCGCCGGGTCGCCTGGGGCCGTGAGGCTTGTAGTTTGAGGGGCTCTTATACGCGCTTGCGAGGGGCGCACCGCGCACACGAAGAAGGCCTGGCCGGAGGGGCGTGCCGGGTGCGTGCCGCGTGCGTGCCGCGTGCGTGCCGGGGGCGTGCCGGGGGCGGGGCCAGGCGTATCTCTCTCTCTCTCCGTTTGTTCTCGAGCGCGGGCAGAGCGATGCAGTTTCAGCCGAGGACCGCTTTATAGCCCACACAAAAGGCCGCTGAGTGTGTTGCCGGAGGGATCGAGGTACAAGAGAGAGACAGACAGGCAGTCAGAGACAGACGGAGAGAGAGAGAGAGAGAGAGAGAGAGAGAGAGAGAGAGTGAGAGAGAGAGAGAGAGAGACACTCCGCGGACAGGCCCTTTGCGGCGGCGACGGCGGCGGGCGCTGCGCTGCGACGAGACGAGAAAGTGGCCCGCCTGAGCAGGGGCTTTAGCCGGGGCTCCGGTCCACTGCTTGTGCGAGCCATATTTCCCTTTCCCCTCCCGCCTCTTCCTTACCTTACAGGACACACACACACACACACACACACACGGCACCACCGGGAGCCGGAGGTACTGTATACATTTCGGTGTTTCGGATGTCCTCAGATTGTGACACGTCGGCCAGCTTTTTGGGACCGAGCGGAGCGAGGACCCCTTTGCCTCGACTATTCCTACTTTTTGGGCCCGAGCGAAGCGAGGACCCCTTTGCAGGGCCGGCGGGGCAGCTCGGCCGGCGGAGACGGAGCTGCGGGCGGAGCCACCGATGCATCACTTACGGCGTGGCAGCTTCCCGGTCAGCGGGGGCCGTGGGAAGGAGGGACTGTGTATGTGTGTGTGTGTGTGTGTGTGTGCACGCGCGCGGCGTGCGAGACCAAAGTGCAAAGGTTGCCCTCCGGTGTGTTTGAGTGTGTGTGTGTGTGTGTGTGAGGATGTGAGCGAATATGAAATTTCATCATGGAGATCTGATAGTTTGTTTTTTCTTTGACCACTCTTGGATATTTCACACGACCCCCGCATCCCTCACAAAAAATATTTTTTTTTAAAAAATGGTAATCGCTATGTAGTATTAAATGTATGGATTAGGGCGGTGGCCGGATGGCGCAGCACTTTACGGACGCCCTGTGGCGGCCCCCGGGGCCTGGGCGGCGGCACGTGGGCTGGGATGTGCCGGGCCGGGCCCCGCCGACACGGCCGCCGCAGAACCGTTTTATGCTGATGGCTCCCGGCCTGCACCGCCGTCGCCTTTGCGGCCGCGGCCGAGTGCGGCGCAGCGCTGCGCTGCCGCCGAAGACGAAAGCACCCTGCGGCCTGCGGGCGGCACGGCCGTCGCCGAGGCGAGCGGAGGAGGCCGGCACACGGCGATGGTGATGGTGATGATGTTACGAGGCTGTTTTAAGGGGCGGCCGCACCGCAGCAGCAGCAGCAGCAGCAGCAGCAGCAGCCGCAGCCCCTCCCTAACGAACGCGGCCCATTCGGGCTGCACGCGTCGGCGCGATGGAGTGAGAAAAACGTGGGGGCAGCGGTATCGCGGGGGCTTCTGGGGGCCGCGCCGTGGCCGGGCCGTGCGCAACAGGGCGGTGCGGGCGGTGCGGGCGGAGCGGGCGGAGCGCGGAGCTGCCGCGGCCCCGAGCTGGCGGGGGAGCTTCCGACGGCGCCATTCGCGTAATTATGATAAAACGATGAGCGTGAGCCCCGACCGGACCGTGGTGCCGGCAGGGTACGTCGATGAAAGAGGCGCCCCCCCCCCCCCCGGATAGCGGAGAGCGGCCAGCGGATAGCGGCCAGCGGATAGCGGCCAGCGGATAGCGGCCAGCGGATAGCGGCCAGCGGATAGCGGCCAGCGGATAGCGGCCAGCGGATAGCGGCCAGCGGATAGCGGCCAGCGGATAGCGGCCAGCGGATAGCGGCCAGCGGATAGCGGCCAGCGGATAGCGGCCAGCGGATAGCGGCCAGCGGATAGCGGCCAGCGGATAGCGGCCAGCGGATAGCGGCCAGCGGATAGCGGCCAGCGGATAGCGGCCAGCGGATAGCGGCCAGCGGATAGCGGCCAGCGGATAGCGGCCAGCGGATAGCGGCCAGCGGATAGCGGCCAGCGGATAGCGGCCAGCGGATAGCGGCCAGCGGATAGCGGCCAGCGGATAGCGGCCAGCGGATAGCGGCCAGCGGATAGCGGCCAGCGGATAGCGGCCAGCGGATAGCGGCCAGCGGATAGCGGCCAGTGGCTACAGGCCAGCGGAAAGCGGCCAGCGCATGCCGCATACATGTGGGCGGTCTCGAAAGGCGGTCAAGGGCCGCTGTACTATGCCTGGCGCGCGCAGCTCTCACGAACGCCTCCGGCAAACACACGGGTAGACGGGCGGACTGATGCAGAAAAGAGTCTGCATTATGGATGAGAGGGAAGGCGGATGCCAGTGGGAGCCATTGAGTCTCCGTGCGGGCGCCGGTCGGGGGCTTGTGGGAGCCAGTGGTGTGGGCGCCGCAGTGGGAGACATGGGTGACAGCGGAGACAGAGGAGACAGTGGGAGACAGTGGGAGACCGTGGGACAGTCGGGAGCTGCAGTTGGGCGCAATACGCTCGCTGCGCATCGCGCCATCCGAACTCATCTCACGGGTCGGCGTTGATAAATGGATTATAAGGTTGGACGACGCGCTGGCGGGCGCTGCTACCGAGGGGAGAGGGCGAGGAAGAGAGAAAGAGAGACCGACAGGGATAGAGATACAGTGGGAGAGAGATCGACAGAGCGAGAGGAGGAGAGAGGGAGATAGAGAGAGGGAGTGAGTCTTCGTTAAACAACTCTAAGCAAACGACCTCCATTCTAAGTACCAAGTGGCCTCTGGGAGTCTGGTCGAGCTCCGGAGGGGGGAGGGGGGGGGGGGGGTTGCAGCACACGGCCTGGGGGGGGGGGGGGGGGGGGCGGCGGGGGCGGTGCCGTTGTCCTCCACGAGCCCCGTGTGCTCTGTGATTTCCCCACCATTAGGCAGCGCAGCGCACAGAGCCGGGCCGACCTAACCTAACTAAGCCCCCAAGGGCGGCCCCGCGCAGCCCCGCCAGGGTTACCCGCACGGGCAAGCTCACGGGCAAGCCCACGGGCAGCCCATGCTCACCCGCCGTACCCGTAATAGCCGATGCCGTATGGTATGGCATTTTCGCGTACGCCCTCTGCTCTCCGCCCCCCACCCCCCTCCCCTCCCGCACGGCCCCCTGACGCGGCCCACGGGCTCAGGGTCGGCCCGGCCGCCACCCCGACCCTACGAGCTTCAAATTCTGTTTGCGCAGGGAAGGCGCGCGCCCCCCGCAGAGCCCTGGTCGGCATCTCGGCGGCCCCCGGCGGCCCCCGGCGGCCACCGGGCGGGCACACCCCCCCTGTTCCGCCGGTTCCGCCCCTGCGCGGGTCCCGGCCGGCCTCGGGTTTGGGCCCCTTGCGCCTGTGTGCGGCGCGGCTGAAAGAGGTTGACGTCCACACGAGCGCTTTCGCCTCGCCTTTTCGGGCCGGGATGCGGGGCTGAAATTTAATTTACAACGTGGGGAGGCGAACTGCTGCCGCAGGGCCCGGCGGCGGCCCCGACCCGGTCCCGGCGTCCTGGCAATAGGCCCGACGACGACGGGGGCCTCGCCAGCAGCCAAGGCTCCGGGACCCCCGCGCGCCAGTCCGACCCTCGGTCCCCGCGGCCCCGGGGCCCCCGCGACCCCCGCGGCCCCGGCGCCCTTGGCCGTGATACATGGACCGGCGTGGCAGACCGCGCGCAGAAAATCTACCTTCGTACGAACCGCATCCGCCAGCAGTGGAAAGATATATTTTCTCGTTGTTACAAATATTGAGTGACCGACAACAGATTTTTGAACCGCGCGGACCGGGTGGCACGCTCTGGTGGAGCACTGCAGGCTGGCGTTTGACTCCGTAACAGTGCGCCAGACACTGCTCGAGTGGCGGGGCGTGGCGTGGCGTGGCGGGGCGTGGCGTCTCCTCGGCGCTATCGCGAGACCCCGCCGCCCCCTCTCCTGACCCTCTTCCTCTTCGTCATCTCAGCGTCTCACGTTGCACACTACCGAACCGAATCCCAGCCCGACACGATCCGGTCTGGGGCAATTTGTCTTGCACGCCCCCTACCGCCACCACCAGTGAGTGGCGGGGCGCGCTGGGGCTGCTGCTCCTGCTGCCGTCACCTTCTGCATTTTCGTCCCGAACCGGGCTCAATGATCAAAAATAAATTGTCGAAGGTACGCAACTTAAGTTTTCTTGGTACACTCCCTACGAATTCTTATGGTACTTCTGCAATTCTCAAACTCCCATGTAGCTTATGACACCCTTCTCAGAAAGTTTTATTCTTGGTGCTTTCCACAGTATTTTTTGTTATGAAAGTTTATTCTTCGTACGGGGAGTTCTCGAAGCTGCGTGAAGACCCTCGCGGAAAAATTATGAAAAACGACCACGCGTGGTGGCGGCGGGGGGTAAGCCCAGAGAGTCTCGTCTGCGAGCGCCGGGCGGGTAGGCAACGTGCGAGCAGCCGTGCCCGGCGGGCCGGCCTACCCGCCGCTCGGCGGGCGCTAGCGGCGCAGCCGACGCCGCACGGCACGCTCGCCCCGCTGTGGGGTGGGACGTCCGCACTTGGCGAGCCGCGTTGCGCCCTCGCAGCCCGCGTTATTTTTCATTCGCCAACAACACGGCCGTCCCGCTGGTGGTGGTCGTGGCCCTCGAGGACTCGGCGGGGCCCGGCGGGGGCCGGCGGGGCGCGCTGCGTGGACAGCGGCGTCTCTCCTCCCCGGCCGGGCGGAAGGCCCGAGCAGCAACCGCTATATATCAGCAGCGGGGAGCATGACGTCTCCGGACGAGCTCGGCGAGGCGCGGCCCCCTCCTCCCCCCCCCCCCCCTCCCTCCTCCCCTATCCCGGGTCATTAGTCGCACCGGTTAGAAGGCGGTCTTCTCCTTGTTTTGCTTAAATTCGCGACACTTTACGACACAAGGTTTTACCCATGATATTTAGTTTTGTCCTCACTAATCCATCAGAAAAGTGGATCAATCAAAGCATTTATTTTTGTTTTATTTTTTCTGAAAAAAAAATTCAAGGCATACAACACGACGGTTGGAGCGGTGCGAGTGCGCATCAAGGACAGCCATGCGAAAATGTGGCGCGCGCGGCGTACGATCGCGGCCCGCGGCCCGCGGCCCGCACACCCACCCCCTCCCCGGGGGCAAAGAAATGAGGCCCCCGAGAGGGAAATAATGAAAGGTCAAAGGTTTGCGACGCGATGCGGCTCGGCCCGGACGGCTCGGCTCCGCTGGCTCCACTCGGTCGGACCCGGGCCGCCGCCGCCGCCGCCGCCGCGGACCGCCGGGGCCATGGGCGGGCAGCCATGGGCTCCCGCGGGGCCCTGTGGATTACCCGGTCAGCTCCAGCGGACTCCAGCGGGCTCCAGTAGGCTCCAGGTCCTGGGCCGTTCCAGGCCATGGCCGGCGGGAAATCAAGGTTGTCGTGGAGGCGATGTGCTGTGGCCCACTGTGATGTTTGGCTCCGGCGGCCCTGCCCCGCCCCGCGGTCTCCGCCGCTGGCTCGGGGGGCTCGGGGGCCTCCGGGGCGGCAGCGGCGTCGGTCATGCCGCCCCAAATGGACTTGCCTTTGCGGAGCCACGGAGCGGCAGCGACGCCGCCCCACAGAGCCCCGGCTCCTTTTCTTCTCCCCCGCACCCCTTCTTTCTCTCCCGCTAATGTCGCCCGGTCTGCGCCGGGCCCCGCCGACCATTCCTCCAGCGGTTGTTCCGTTGTCTCGTACCCGCGGGGCGGGGCGGCCGACATGCCCCTCGCGTGCTCGCCGGATCCTGATTGGGGCGCGCGAGCGCAACATCCTCGACGGGATGCGGCTCCGGGATGTTCGTCGGCCGGCCGCTCGTCGGCGGCCCCCGCATCACACTGCACGCCGTCGACGGCCCCCGGACCGCCCCCGACTGACTCTGCTGACCGCACCGCCGCAGCCGCTTCGCCTTCGTGACCGCGCAATTAACGACGAACAGTGAACTGCGCCGTCTCGCGCCGCCCCCCCGCGCTCCGACGCGGCACGGCGGGCGGTGGCCTCGCTCCCTGCACCAAAGTAGTCGCCCCCTTGTCATGCGTGACGTGCCTCGGAGGTGCCCCCTCCCCATCTCCGCCCTCGGCCCGCCCCCGCTCCCTTACCCCCCGGAGTGATCGGGTCTCTCTCTTCACTCCCCGCGCGAGTTAGGTCCTGTGTTCGGCACGTGAGATGCTTGCGTGCCTGCGCTGCCTGTGCCGCCCCTCTGTCTCTACGCTCTCTCCCCCCCCCCCCCCCTCTCTCTCTCTCTCTCTCTCTCTCTCTCTCTCTCTCTCTCTTCCCAACCCTTTAGCGGGGCGCAGCGAGCGTGGGTGGCCTGGCCTCGGCCTCGGCGGGTCGTCGCTGGGGAGGAGAAGGAGGAGGGGGTTCGGGGGGGAGGGGGGAGGGGCCGCACGGGACGCACGGGACGGCCACGGCGGGGAGAGTTGATTGGCCGACCGGCGGAAAGAAGAAGGAAGAGGAGAGAAGAAAAAAAATTAGGCAGACGCGCCACGCCGCCCCCTTTGAAGACAAGCAGGGAGAAAAAAAAAAGAAGCGAGCGAGGAGCACAGCGCGGGCAGGCAAAAGCCTAAAGCCGCCACCTAACGCCGCGCCGACGGCGGCCAGCGTCTCGGCCCGTCGCTCTCCTACGTGAAATGGGAGTAAGTGGTGCAGTGGCAGTCGTTTTTCTTCCGTTTCAACCTGTTTCAGGGTGAAAGGTCCGCGGGTGGCGCCCAGCCAGGCCAAGGACGTGTGCCCCCGGCGCCGCTGCACTCAGTCTTTTCAGTGCACTTTCTTTCCTTTTTTAAATATTTCATCCGCTCTCTACTCTTTTATCCGTCTTTGAAATTAGCCCTCAACAGGTTGCTTCTGAAAGGCGTGTGCGTGAAAAAGGTGGCGGGCGTCGCGTCGCGTGAGAGCTCATCGTCTTTTCACCTTTCCGGTCGCCTCTTTCATTCAATTAAAAGTACCTCGCTTTCAGGCAACTTCTTTTTCGCCCCCACCCCAGTCGTGACCTTTTTCTTTCTTTTTTTTTAACTCGGCTGACTGGCGCCGTTTCACAGGAGGCAATGGGACGTATTGAGAGAAAAACAGCAAAATATGATGTTATATTTTTATTAAAATCATAACAAAGTGACTTGTAACAGGGGGCAAAATAATAAACAAAAACATACAACAGCTACATTATATATATATAGTTTGCGTACTCTCTCACGCATCACATCATGCGGACACATAAATACAATATTCACCCATCAACACAGATTGGACTCCATGAATTGTCAAAGAGTGCGGGAAATTCGCAGGAAAACGCGGTGTAATGCAGATGTCAATGACTCATTAGGTTTCGTTTTAAAATGAAAATGAATGATGTCTAGATTTTAGAAAATCCAGAAAGAACAGAGAAAAGGCATACAATGGGGGTTGACATAATTATGGTATATGGAGAAATCAAAACTAATTATCACAAATATTACAAAAGGTCAAGGTTATGATAGTGACTGTCTTAGAATCTCTGTTCTAGTAATAACACATATCCATATATTCATAAATATTCACAGTAATAACCAATTTACAATCCAGGAACTTAGACTGATAGTGTTTAAATTCAACTTTGTTCAGCGGCTAACCAATAAATAATCACAGAAATTACAGTAAAAATACAAAGCTCATCCTGTTTTCTGCCTTCTACATCTCATCCTCAGGTACAAATGCTTAGATACTTGTGTAATAATGTGCTTTAAATAATAAGGGAATGTCAAGGAACGTCGCAAGATGATACAAAATCTGCACCAAGCCAGCAACATGATAAAAATACAATAGAAATACTTGATTTGCATATCAAAGAGGAGAAGGTCTAATAAAGAGGAGTCATGTTCCACTAATCCGTCCGCAAGAGACAGTAGCGCGCTCCGAAATATGAAATAATTATGAAATATTCCGCCGAAAAAACAGGTGTTTTCACTCCACAAAATACGCATAGTAGAAGATTTTATAAAGAAGATGGTACAAAACAATATATTTGACGCGTACGTCCTAAAAACGATCATGGAAGTTATACCTAACATTAAGGTCTACAAGATCAAAATTGACACGACAACAATCCAGCGCTTCAAATCCGTTCCCTGCAGTCAGTGTACATTGCTCGCTGGCTCAGAAGTACGCAGAAGAAAGAGAAAGAAAAAGAGCGATAGGGAAAGCAGAAAAAGTGAACATGTACATTATACTAAGAATATAAGCAGAACATTTGGAGAAAGGGAGGAGGACGATACGCTAATATGGTTCCGACATTTTCTAGCCAAGGGGAAAATATCACATTAAACATATTATCATAACCAAACGAGGTGAAGACAAGAAAGACACACGCATATACTACGCCCACACACACACGCACACACCCACACAAGCACGCACGCACGCACACATACACACACAACGATTAGCACCCCTTGACCGCCGTTCCGTGCGAGATATCGATCCGCGACCCGGCGGGCGTCCGTCTCGCGGTCCAGTCGGCGAGGGTCGCCATTTTATTTCCTCCTCCTCTTTCTCCCCTCTTCGCTCCCCCTCTTCCCCTCCTAACTCAGACGTCCGTGGCCGACGTGGGCCTCGACTTTCGCCGCCGCCTCGCCAAGTCGGACATGACGACCGGCCCCAAGTTGGGGGCGCGCGGGGACTGGCTCATGGCCTTGTAGGTGGCCGCGATGGTGCCCTGCAAATGAAGAGGTCCGTCGTCAGCACGCGAACACACGCCGTGGCACACAACACGACACGACACACGAGACAACCCACCTTGATGTCCGCCCCGCCCGGCATGGCGAGGCGCGCGTGCGGCAACTGGTGGCGCTGCTGCAGCCAGGGGTGGTTCAGCACCTGCTCCGCCGTCGGCCTCCGGTTCGGGTCCACGTGCAGCATCATGCGAACCAGATCCTAGACGCAGAAACAAAACTGTTTAGCTTTGTTTTTTACAACTCAACCAGGTGTTCACAAGTGTTCTCACAAGCTTGCCTACGCCCGCCGTATAAGAACACTGGGGGGAGAGCGAGATAGACAGAGAGAGAGATAGACAGAGAGAGAGAGATAGACAGAGAGAGAGAGAGAGAGAGAGAGAGAGAGAGAGACAGGGGGAGAGACAGGGGGAGACGGGCGTAAAGCGCCGCGCGAGATATTTCATACACACGCACGCGGACATAAGACACTGCGCGCGGCGAACGGCCACAGAAAAAAAAGGGGGGCAGCTTGCTCAAATCACGGAAGGTGCCGTCAGGCCGGCCGTACACACATCGTGATTCACGCGTCGCGGCAACTCCGCGGCGGAACGCGACCCTCTCCTCCCAGCAGCATTTTGACTCCTGTTTACGAGGCTCGTAAAGAACTGGCGCGACAGTGTGCCGAGGTCATGCCGAGGTCATGAGCCCCCCACAAGCAGCGGGGCAGCTCCCGCCAGAAGGAAGATTAACTTCCATGTAGGGGAGCTTAAATTCCGAAGGAGGAACTACTCTGCAGTTCTGTAGTTCAACCATGAATGGTTGAGTCGTTTTCGGCAAAGGCCATTCCGAAACGGTAAAGGCCATTTAAAAATCAGTCGTTTAAAATCGGCACAGCCATTTTGAGTCGATCCGGCGCCACAATGCTGCTGATTTACAGTTCCAGCTCTGTCAGGGAGGCGCTGCGGGCTTAAAACTCTGCTCCAAGTCCGGCTCCAAATCTCCCATGAAAGGCAGCGGCCCAGCCCACAAAGAGCAGAGCGCGGGCCTCCACGGCCGCGAGATACGCGAACTCCTTTTCGATAAAATTAAAAGACACAAATTAATCATCATTCACGACCCGCAAAGCCTTTTACCCGACACGTTTTGCAGCGAACACAAAAGTATGGGAGCGCCGCGGGCAGCCGACCCCCCGCGGCCTGAAGCCCCGCCGGACCCGCCGGCCGCGGCGAGCAATCAAAACTCTCACAGGCCGAGAGGTGAACGCCCGTGACCCCTGCCGCCCCGCCGCCCCATTAAATCTCGAACAGGCGCGCGAGCGCAAAAAGAAAGTGATCGAATAAGACGCCTGTGTACATTCAGCACAACGAGCTCCACGGCACACCGAGAACCGCACGAGGAACCATAAGCATAAGTGTTCTCAATCGGGCAAAAGCACACTCCGTCTCCGTCACACTCATGCAAGCCTTATGAGAGGAGGGAGAGAGAGAGAGAGAGAGAGAGAGAGAGAGAGAGGCATAGAGAAAGAGAGAGGGAGAGAGAGGGAGAGAGAGGGAGAGAGAGAGAGAGAGAGAGGGAGAGAGAGGGAGAGAGAGAGAGGCATAGAGAGATAGAGAGAGAGAGGCATAGAGAGATAGAGAGAGAGGCATAGAGAGATAAAGAGAGAGAGGCATAGAGAGAGGGAGATAGAGAGAGATGGAGAGAGAAATAGAAAGAGAGATGGAGAGAGAAATAGAAAGAGAGATGGAGCGATAGAAAGAGAGATAGAGATAGAGAGAGGGGAGGGGGGGGGGGAGATTACCTTGGCCTGGTCCGAGACGGCCAGCCAGTTGCCGTGGTCCATGTCCACGTCCTCGCTGATGCGGCGCAGGATGGCGCTCGGGGGGTCGCTGGGGGCGCTGGCGAACGGGGCGTTCCTGCAGAGAAAACAGAAGCGGAGGTCAGAGCTGGGCGACAAGAGGCATGCAACACCAATCGGTTGTTCAAAAACCACACTAAAGAGGAGATATTGATTCATTTCTAAGGAAATGGAAGCATCAATGACAGCGTTCGTCCGCTCACTTTCTTGCTGGCAAGTTCTTTCTGATTTTAATACAAACGGGAAATAATGGAACCGATAGTGTTCACAGGGGAGGGAGGGAGGGAGGGAGGGAGGGAGGGAGGGAGGGAGGGGGAGGGAGGGAGGGTTTTTGCGGGTCGGGTATTCTGCAAGTGGGAGTGAGGCGGCGGGCCGGGTGGTGGCCCGGAGGCTCTCACACACACACACACACACACACACTCGACGCACTATGGCGTACTTACGGGGACGCTGCTTTGCCTTCTCGACGGGGCGCAGCAGCAGCAGCAGCAGCGCGGCGGGGAGGGAGGAAGGAGGGGCTCACATGTGTGCGCCACGCTCACCAATTTGCCAAAGGATCAAACGGTCGCGTACGCACACACGCACACGCGCACACACGCGCCCCACAGACAAACTCGCCCACACCCCGCCGCCGCCGCTGCTGCTGCTGCTCTCTCCCTTCCGCTCACACCGCCAAACAGTGATAGTACTGTGAGCCGCGGACGCGCGCGGGAAGCCGCACACGCAAAAATAACAAAAATAAAAAATTAAAATCGGGGGTCCCGGCCGCTGCCGCTGGAGTCTCGCGACACGGCCCGCGGCCCGCCCACCGTATGTGTGTGCGTGTGTGTGTGGGTGCGGGGGCGGCGGCCCGGGCGGCCCGCGGTAATAATCAGAACAGAACTACAGGCCATGCTACAGGCCCGTGCCCCCGCCGCGAGCACGGCCGACGGCGCTCAAAACTGCCAGGAACAACCCGACAACACACCGCTGCCGCCGCATATGTGCTCCCCATTGCGACACAACGCCAGGCCGCGGGTTTTACGGGTAGTCACACCACTCTCCAGAGATTTCGGTCGATATTGCGAGGGGTGGGGGGGAGGGGGGGGCCCTCCGTGGCCGCAGAAGAAGCCATAGGCAGCGACCGTTCAGGCCGTCGGCCGGCCGCCGCGGACCGTGTCGCCACCAAGTCATGCCATTTTACGGCCGCCGCCGTTCCCAACACACGACGGGGCTGCCCCGCCCGGGGCCCTGCGGGGGCCCTGCGGGGGCCACCACTTGTCCCCGGCGTCGCGGCCCCCTCAGAGTGCAGGCTGGTGCAGAGCGCTCCCCCCCCCCCCCCCCCAGCCCCGGGGGGCCCCCTCTGGGCAGGTGGTTCTGGGTTGTGCTGGACTCCGCGGTGACGTCAGACGCCCCCACCCCCGCGCGGCTGGGCCATTTGTCTGCCTCAGACGCCGCTCGGCAAGCAGAGCCGCACCCGCCCCCTCCCCTAGCCCCCCCCCCCCTCCCTCAACCCCTCTCTCCGCCTTCTCCTCCTTCCTCCTCCAACCCTTCAACAACACTTCTGTGCCACCACCTCGAAAATCCCTATCCCCTCCACATGCTATCCTAAGGGCCACAGCCCTGCCGAAAAGGTCCTTCAGAATTCCCTGCCCACTTCCCCCTCCCCTCCACATATCCACACACACACACACACACACACACACACACACACACACACACACACCACCCAAAACACTAGCACATACACTTTTCACATCCCCGTCAGGGCCGCTGCCGCTACCAAAGGGGGCCCGGGAGGACCACCACACATGGGGGAGGGGTGGGGTGGAGATGAAGGAGGGGGGAGGGGGAGGTGACATCTACACAATCACGGCAGTGTTTGCGTGCGTCATATTACACAGTCGTGTGTGGCAAATTCTATCGGCGGGGGGAGGAGAGGGGGGGGGGGATGGGCTCTCGGCGCCGGAGGGGAGAGGGGAGGGGGGGCTGTTTAATCAACCCCCTGCCTGCTCGACCCCGCAAACCATCGCGCTGCTGTGAGCCTGGAAATAAAGCGGCGCGGTAGAAGCGGGCGGGCGGGCGGGCCGAGGACGGGGGAGGGAAGGGGGTGTACAATCACAGACAGACACCCCCACCCGTGACTCACTACCATACCGCTGTCGGGACACACACACACACACACACACACACACACACACACACACACAGAGGCCCGTTGGTATTTAAAAAGAGAGAGAGAGAGAGAGTAAAATGCATACCGCACTATGCAAACACCGCCGAAACATCCGCCTCCGGGGCGGGATGATTAGCGCGGTACTCTGCACTGCTGCGCCCCCCGCAGCGCTTCTCTCTCTCTCTCTCTCTCTCTCTCTCTCTCTCTCTCTCTCTCTCTCTCTCTGTGCTCCGCTCTGCGGCTGATAAAAGTTTCATCCGTACATACGCGCTGCTGCCCCCCCCCCCCCCTGTTGCACTACTAAAACACAGATTAGCCCGCGAGCAGAGCCGCCGGGGAGGGGCGGCTTAAATATTTCATTGCGCCTATGTAATCTATAAGGATACGGGTGCAGAACGTAGACCCGCGCGCGCGCGCTCACAGGCACGGCTGGAGGGAGGTAGGGAGGGGGGAGGGGGGAGGGAGGGAGGGAGGGAGGGAGGGAGGGAGGGAGGGAGGGAGGGAGGGAGGGAGGGGGGAGGAAGGAGTGTGGCGAGTACGAGAGTGAGGCCGTGCAGCATCAGTGTTGCACAAACACAGCCAGCAACGCCCACGCAAACCAACAGCGCCGCACACGGTTTCATGGCGGACCGCGCCACGCCCACCCGCAGAGGGACCGGCGGCTAACACACACACACATGCACACGCATGCACCCAGGACAAGGCCGCAGGGCCGTTTCGCATTATGCCGCGGGTACGTGGGTAGACTTGTGTCAGGATCTGTTGAAAACTTATTTTTTTTTATGGCAGAGAAATGAAAATCCAATAAACAGTCGCAAGCTTGCGTTAGCAGATTCTTCCCCTAAGTTTTCCGGAAATATGGCGAGTCCGCCAACGTTGAGGGTGAGGGATGCGCGCACGGCGTGGGCGTGGCCATCCTTACGTCCCCCGCGCCGCTAGGATCTGAAGTCGTGTTCCGCGAAGTTGGCGCCGCGTTCCCAGACGTAGCAGTCATTGGGCGCTCCTGCGGGCTCTAGTAGGCGGGCTCCTGTAGGTGGGCTCCTGTAGGCGGGCTCCTGTAGGCGGGCTCCTGTAGGCGGGCTCCTGTAGGCGGGCTCCTGTAGGCGGGCTCCTGTAGGCGGGCTCCTGTAGGCGGGCTCCTGTAGGCGGGCTCCTGTAGGCGGGCTCCTGTAGGCGGGCTCCTGTAGGCGGGCTCCTGTAGGCGGGCTCCTGTAGGCGGGCTCCTGTAGGCGGGCTCCTGTAGGCGGGCTCCTGTAGGCGGGCTCCTGTAGGCGGGCTCCTGTAGGCGGGCTCCTGTAGGCGGGCTCCTGTAGGCGGGCTCCTGTAGGCGGGCTCCTGTAGGCGGGCTCCTGTAGGCGGGCTCCTGTAGGCGGGCTCCTGTAGGCGGGCTCCTGTAGGCGGGCTCCTGTAGGCGGGCTCCTGCGCGGGCTCCCGCGAACGGCCCCCACACGCCCACGCCCCGTCCCGTCCCGTCCCCGCCCGTCCTGTCCCACGGCACTAGCCGCGGCTACATTGGCTTCAGCGTCACAAACTTGGCCCATAAACATAAAGGCGGCCCTGGCGGCCCCCCCTCGGGGAGGGGCGGAGGGGCCGCGGGGACTGTCCCGGGGGGGGGGGGGGGGGGTACAACGGGGGTGTTGTGGCGGAAGCAGCACAACACACGACGACGCGCCAGCCAGAGCGCCCGCGAGCGCCGGGGTAGGCCCTCCCGCACCACGCGAGCGCATCGGGGTTGCCTACCCGCACGGCGGTCCGCTCCCGCCGCCCGGAGGGAGGGCACCACACGCACTGGGACGGCGGCGCGGCGCGGCGCGGGGGCGTACATCGCTTGTCCGACCTCACTTTTGTCCGACCTCGCAGTTCAACGTCCGAGGTTAGGTTAGGTTAGCTAAGTTTTGGTCCGTGCGTACATCGCTTGTCCGACCTCACTTTTGTCCGACCTCGCAGTTCAACGTCCGAGGTTAGGTTAGGTTAGCTAAGTTTTGGTCCGTTCAGGTTCGCGTACCCTGAGGTCGGACAATCGTAGGTCGGACAAACGATATAGACCCGCGGCGCGGCCCAGAAGACGCCGGTCCACGAGGCCACGCCGGCACGGGGCGCCCATGAACGATCGGCGGGCCGGGCGGCATCCGACGAGCGCGGCCGGATTCAATCCCAGAGGTCCTCAGGACCCCCGCGGGAGGAGGCGGGGCGAGGGGTCCGTGCGGCCCGGGCAGTCGGCGCGCAGTGCGTGGGCGCGGCGGCCGGGAGGCGCAGTGGCCGCAGCGGCGGTGGGCGTTAACCCCGATTCCACAAGATTACACGCTCCAGGTCCATTGGCACTCCCCGTGCGTATGTTCGGCGCCGTGCCGCGGGGCATGCAGGCAGGCGGGGCCCACAGGTGGCGCGTGGGACGGCCGACAGCATCACAGCCGCTGCCTGCCGCGCACGGAGGGGAAAACGACCGCCTCGACTCCATCCCCCCCATTTCGACCTTCGCGGACAAACACAATTCACGGGCATAAAAATACGCCGGCTCAGCCTTGGAGGAACACTTCTCTCCTTCTTTGGCGGGCGACGGAGAGACGGGGAGTGAGGGAGAGAGGAAGAGAGGAGGATGGAGGGGGAGGGAGAGAGGGGGGAGTGAGAGAGGGAGAGTGAGAGAGGGAGAGTGAGAGAGGGGCTCGGGCGCGGCCGACTATATGCCTCGAACAGGGATTTCCCACGCCATTGGATGGCGACTGTATCACTGGTGCGGAGGAAGGTGGCAGAAAGTACCCGCGCTTTCTCTGTCCCACTCCCTCACTCGCTCGCCCCCCACCCTCCCCTCTCCCAGCCGGCGTCCTTCTGCCGCGCTAAAAAGGAATGACCCGGCCTGGCAACACGGCCCGGGGCCCCGGGGCCACGGGGGCCCCACTGCGGGGTACAACTTCGGCCGCAAGAGCTTCTCGTGCTCTTATTTTGTGTAAACTCTGCAAAGACAAAGGACCCAGGGATTAGGGCGAGACACTCTCTCTTCACACTATCTCTCTCTTCTTTTTTTTGAGATGGGGAGGAGGGTGATAAAAGAAGAGAGAGAGAGAGAGAGAGAGGAGAGAGAGAGAGAGAGAGAGAGAGAGAGAGAGAGAGAGAGAGAGAGAAC